>JAUZND010013675.1:0-28001 GCA_034780555.1 Coelogynopora nodosa | reverse complement strand
GGTTTTCCAGGGGGGGTAAAATACCCCCCCTCCACGTAGCAAACCCTACAAAGTATGTCCACGTACGAAGGGTTAAGATAGAAACAGAACAGTTTTCAATTGAAAATTAGTGTTGCGAAACTGATTGGAGGGCAACATTTACACAACATTTTATAAATAATCCCAAAATTAAGTAAAACACTTTCAATACTGTTATTTATATACCTATGGCAAATTAAAAAAAACTTTTACACGTATGTCAAACAATTAATTTATTTTAATTATTTCCTCTATCATAAATGGTACAATGATAATAAATGGCTTAAAAAATTACAAAACAAATATTCAAAACTGAATTAATACTGATTTGTGAAGAATTACTTATTTTGCATATTTATATATTTTATAAAAAAGGGTATGCTAGTTTTCATAAAAAATGTGGATTATTTTTTAAACAATACTAATGTCATGAAATTAAATGTACCGCTATATTAAATTAGTTTATAGTCTTAACATAACTGTAATGGATATACTATAGACAATATCAGTATAATCGCAATAGTAAATTAAAATAGATATTTATTATTCTCTATGTCATTTATCAATTAGTAATTAAATAGTTATTACCCACATTTCAAACATTTTACTGAGACTGAATTAACTGTTAAACTGAATTTATAGAAATTATCTGACATATTTAATATTTATTTTAAATTGAAATTATATAGTAATCCATAAAATAATCCATACATATACATAATAGCAGGTAGTAATAAATTATTTCAAAATTTTAAAACCTAATCATATTTAAATTAAAATTATATTAGGAAGTACACGTCTGCGTTTAGGTCGTGAGTAGGTCGTTAATGGACGAAAATTCGTTCTAATAAAACGATATTTCAGCATTCTATTGCTTTGTAATATATTTTTAAATTTGCATAATATTCTATCTCGAGACTATTACATATTAATAAATTACTTACTAATAATTTTAGATGTTTTCTGTATATATATTTGTATGATAACATTATTTTAAAGTTTAATAGATTAGTTTTTGACGTCACTCTTACAATTTAATGAATTTGTAAGAAACATATTTAGCTTAGTTCATGTTTTTTGGAAAATCTATAGCACATGTTAACATTTGTTAATAAAAAAATAAATTCACAAAATAGATTTAGGTAAATTGTTCTCAATGTGACAGTGCATATTCAATAGTTAATGTTATTAAATTTTGCTCAATTTGTGGCGTCAACAGTTAATTAGTACACAATGATAACAGGAAACTCAGTAAACAAACTCTGCAATTAACAGTTAATAAAAATAATTTATTGCTTAACTTCTACATATTATAAACAGAACAATTAGTAAATTTAAAACAAATTAATGACTTACAATAATGCATAAATAAATGTTTTTTATATATAAAAAAACTTTTAAACATACTTAATTTAATGAAATATTTCCTATAGTATTTTTTTCATTATTGTATTAATTAGTGAATATGATTTAAATAAAATTGTTAGCTATGAAGCTCTTTTAAAATAATTTAACACACAATTTCTATATGAAATAACATAAAGCAAAAAATAATAAATATTTTAGTTAATTTTCTTCAATATTCTTAGTTGAACAATGTATTTTACTTTGCTATTATAATCACCTAATGGTAAATTAGTTCTTCAAGCAAGAACATTTTTTTCATAAAAACAAAACACACGTTGGAATAAAATGTATTTCACAGTTAGTAACAAATAGCAAAGTCAATCATAATAGAATGTAATCTTTGTAACCAATAACTTATGTTTACCATTTTTATTTAAAGCGAAACAGCTCATCATATACATATAATTATGTGGGGATGTGGGGTTCATCAAACACGTGCATTTTGTAGCGTACAGAATATGTAACACATACTTTATAGTTACGAATTCTTTGTAATAGAAGGATAAATTAACGATGAGGCACTCCGATCAGGTTAAACTATTAATGTTACATTTTTTTAAAACAATAATTTAAAATATAATTGGTAGATGTATATATGATATAATTTATCTTAAAGTTCATTATTATTCAAAAAACATTTTCCAATTTGAAATAGTTTTCTGTTGTTAATATTACTGGTCATTAAACTTTTTGATAATATCTCTGTATAACGTACACATTAACGTAGGCATTTGAATTTTCTATATTTTTTCAAAATTAGTTCATATCATAATATTATGATCTTTAAAGAATTAGTATAAATTTTACAACTTGAAAATAAATTATATTGCGCATGTGTAATAGGTATAATCTCAAATAATATTAGTTTTTAATGACAGCCATCTTGAAAGATGAAGCAGTAATGTTTAGCTTTGTATTCCAAATTTCTTCACATACTTTATACACACCAAATATCTAAAAATTATATATGTATATTTCACGACTCATCAAGTTACAACTTAGTTGGCACTCAAACAAATTTCATTTGATGACAATATACTCAAACAAATTTCATTTGATGACAATATGGAGTGTTCTACTTTCATATTATGCGAATGAGAATGAATCAATAATTAAAAAGAGACACATACATTTAAATTATACTTGTTTTAAACTTAATAAAAGAATTACAATATGTTACTATATTGATTTTATTAAAAACTTAATCATCCATTATTGTACTGATTTTGGATGTTTATTATATTTGGCCATTTGTTTCGCAAAATCGTTCAGCTGCCTATTAAGTGATGATGTCTGTCCCTTACTAAGTGGTCCCCGATAGTTTTTGTAGTCCTTTGGCATTAACACACCGAACCCAATTTCCTCCAAGGATTTTCTTAAATAGTCCTTTTCGGGCTTGTTAGAAAATGCTTTTTGTAAAAAAGGGGACATCAGGCTTATCGAAGGAACAAGTTTATTTTTAAAAAGCTTAGTGTTGCCGGATTTGTTTTTAAAACGGTTGACCTGGCGTGGAAAAAGACTGGTTGCAAAACTTTTTGTTCTATAGCTATCCGGGAGTTGTAATTCTCTTTGTTGTGGCTGGCTTAGATCAGAATTAAGTTTCAAGTATCGATTTGGTCGCGATGTTTTGTGTATAAAGAAATGTTGAGACAGGATATCATCATGTGTAAAGTTGATCCGTCTGGCTATTGCTATCTGACCAAGTTGTGTTAACATCAGTGTTCCAAAGAGTATAAAAATGGCGATCATCCTCTAGAATGTAAAAAAAACATTGTTGTTTGAAACAAACTTCAAATTATCATAATATTATAATATAAAAAATGGAATCATGTTATCAAAACTGAAGTTTTCTAAATAAAATGTCATATTAGGTTGATATGGTATAGGGATACGCAACTTTCTTGAAATTCAACAATTAAATTTAGTTCGACCGAAAATACCCATTAAGCTATTAAAAATAATTTTAATTGGAGTAGTCGCGTAGAATATGCGTAAAGATTGAATTTATAGCTATATATACATGTTTTTGTGTAGATTTTACACTTATTGCATTGAATTATTTATTATAAATATATTGGCATTACAGGGCAATATTTTTTATTAATGCAATATTGAATTATTAAAATGTTCTTTATTATTATTACCACATGAAAATCAGTCTATAATTTTTAAAACATTATTTTTTGGCAAATGATTTCTAACGTAATTGTACTATTTGCCGCAATACACCAAAATTATTTATTAGTTAGCTTATTTATGTAAAGAAAAACTATAATCAAAATTGATTAAAATTAGTAAAAACCAAAGCTTTCGCTTTTCAACAAGAAGGCATATAGTCATTGTATATAATGAGTTACACAAATTCTTATTAGACTAATAAATATAAAAACGTCAGCTAACACACAAATATACACATCTCAACAATCTAACGAGCTGCAAACACCAAACAGATAACCATACATATAAGTAATATTACAAAACAAAAAATCGACTTAGACAAATAAAGTTCTACAATTAGTTACTGACATTTAGAAATGTATGTACTGTATTGTATTCATTTTATTAAATTGGGTAAAGGATATATCATATGGGTTCTTAAGGATTTGAATTACTTTGTTCGATAGCACAATACATCAATTTTAATTGAAGCATGGTTTAAAATTAAGAATTATGTACAATTGTAACCAAAAAGTATTTAAATGATTTAGAGAAGTTTGCTCCATTTTTAACAAGTAAAGTTAATTGTATATAAAAATAAAAAAATATTTTAATCTTTGGAATAAGCAATATAATGAAAAATAAAAAAAACGAAACAGGTTTTCTGCATTCCAATAGTTATATATTTTTGACATGTTTCGGTTAAACTTTAATTACTCTCAAAATACGAAAATAAATAGTAAAAGAAACATATTAAAATAATGCAGAAATGGAGAAAACATTCATATTATTTTAAAACGTTTACGAAAAAGGAAGAAACTGAATTAATTGAAAAACATTAATGGAAGGAACACTACATTTTATATGGAGAGCTTCCTTATTGACTAATTTACTTAAATGTTTTTGTGTTAACATAATTCATTTTCAAAACATTTAGAAACAGTTATAAAAACGATCCAAGAAATGGGAAGCACACATCACAATTGGCCGTCACCATTGACCGTTTAACCATCCCAATTGGTCGAACACAATTGACAGTTCACTTATAGGATATATTAATTTGTATTCCATAATCCGTTGTCTGAGGTGGAGTCTTAATCAATCAATATAAATCAAATCTTGATCAACAGAACATGTGTATTTATAGTTATTAGATCACCAGACTTCAAAGTCTTAGGAGAAGGATTTTTGTTGACCCACCTTTACATAGTGGAGGAGGCAACTTTAAGATTGAAAGGAGTTCTTTTAAGCAGTATTTTCAGGCATTTTGATAATTGAATTGTAGCAAAATCATAAAAAAGAATAATGAAATAAAATTTAGTTTCTATAAAATTAAGATTAGTAAAGGGAGATTGACAACACATTTTACTATAAATTAATTTTTTAACACAGTTTTTAATCATTTATTTATGATAAAAGTTCAGTTTCAAAATATTAGTTGACTATTAAATTTAAACATTGAAAATAGACCAGGAGGAAGATATTTTACAAGCATGAGGGAGAATACAAAAGACAAGACATTTTTTAAGGACTGGATTTATAATTAAGAAAACATTTAGTGTAAGAGACTTTTCTATAAACAGAAGTTGACATTTTTGTGAGATTGTAGATCATGGCTAATATAATTATCAAAACAGGCAATATTTTTCTCTAATGCATAAGTGAATTTACTGTTTGAATATCTGGAGTTCATGTGACCAAGACAAGAAATCTATAAATATTATATCATTAATATTAATATATTTCTTGAACCAATAATCTCCAGACATCCAAACATTAAATTCACTCCTGAATTAGAAAAATGCAACAAATTTTTGCCATTTCTTGATAGTAATATTAACCATAATCACAACAAAATGTATACTTATGTTTATAGAAAAGACACACATATCATCTGGAATTATGTTTATCTGTTAATTAATTGTTTACTAACATTATTTCAGATAAAAGTGTTAACTAAAACATTTATTTTAGAATATCAAAATAATTTATTCAACTATGGTAAATGTTAAAGAAACCGTTTTTGTTAACTATAACATATAGCTATAGCTAAAACTATTCGACCACTATTAAGTTTTTGATTTAGGCATGATGTAATATTATTTTTTCCTTTTGGTTTACACCACCCCCGACAAATTAAAAATTATTTCAAAATATGTTATTCTATAAATCATTTTTTAAATTAAAAAATATAAAACCGGTTTCTTAGATATATAGTATGATCATATAGTTTTGTGTAAGGCTTGAATTTTTTTTTTCAATTTGTTAGGCTTGGATAAATGTTTTCAAGTGTATTCAAATATATTCATTTTGCTTTCATTATCTTTCATATATAACAAATAAGTCTAACTCTGAAAGTCTTAATTTAAAAAAAAAATTCACTATTTTAAAATGAACTATCAAATATACATTTATTACATATCAAATTTTAATCCATTTATTTTTTTGGATTTTAACATTACCAACAGTTTGTTCTCAGTATTGTAAATTATATATATATATATTTCGACTCCGAAAGTTTAATGTAGGTTGATAATAAGAGTATAATTCATTCCTTTTTTTGTTGAAATATTTCCACCATTTCATTTATTGATTTCGATCATTTATTCCCGTTTGTATCTCTCTTTTTACCTTATATTTAGTTTGAATCAAGTTTTATATCTACAAATTAATAATGTTTCATCATTGTTCATGAACTTTTGGATAATGCTATTGAATAATAACCGAAATATATAACAATTATAACCTCTAGTATAAATATAAAGATTTTAATTATTTGCATAGAGTTGACGCAGTTTTCAAATATTTTAAAACTTGTGCTTAAGTCATTATATTGATTTTTTATATATTTTAAAAATATTTTAGATATTCAAATTTATATGAATTAAAATATTTATCTAACCCTGTTATACAAATCTACTACTCGACTTCACGCGGAATCCCAGATTGTGATATTTATCTACAAGTAGAGTGAAATAATAAGATATATAAATGTTAATAATTATTTGATATATTTTGTATCTATTTTTGGTGACAGACAAGACGTTAAAATCTTTTTTTTTTGAGAAAAGATGCTTGATTAAAAATAATCATAAATGATATTTTTTTAAATCGTTAACATTGTTATACCCCTGCTTTTTGAAAATAACTTTTGTTTTTATTTAATTTGAATATTTAAAATTTTTAATACTGTCGAAAAGGTGTACCAAATTTGAGCTTTAAAGATTTAAATTTGATTAAGTTTCTCCTCTAACTAGAAAACTCTATATTTTCCGGTAAAAGGTTAAATAGTGTTTGAATTTATTGTGATCTGCTGACTTATTTGTAACGATTTTCTTTTTAATGTAGTAAAGTGGTACACATAACTATCCATGTTTTGAACCATTTTGATAGAAAAATGTGAGTTATATAATATAAGCAATATTATTTTTAATTAATCAGGGTAAATTTTTAACATTGTTTATAAAATAGACTTTTCCCTATATTTTAGTTGCTAAATCAACTTCTTAAAAACAAACTATACTTATCTGATGTTTTTGTCACAGTAATATTCCTAGTTCAACAATATGCATAATAAAGAACCGTATTACAGACACCATTTTGGGTTAATTATTATATATCTTTTTTTTTTATTTCATGAATAATATTCAATATGGATCTAAATAATTTAATCGAATTAATTAATAAATACAGCTTTACGTTTAACTGTAGGTAGAGTATTTTTTGTAGTAGTTTCATTTAACTTTTAGAGTTAACTAACTGTTTTCTTAAAATAATTACTTAATGTTTTGTCTAGGATTTGATTTTACTTTTTAACTAATTATATATTGTATGTCGTGGCAAAATATACAGAAATATATAAATTTTGTGTGAATACATGATATAGAAATGCCAAGTTAATAATAGTAATTATACTGTAGGCCCTATATGTTAATGTATATTATAAATTGTGTTGATTTAAATTATAAACATTTGGTTCTCGTTTCACTTTTAGTTTTTACTTATAATTTTCAACCATCTTTTAAAATATCTAAATTTACAGCTCCGATCTTTTAAAATAGCTCGTTTATTTTAGAATTTTCAAAAAGTATTGTTTGTTTTTCTATCTGCTAACATAATTGCACAAGTACACATTCGGAACAATCAGAATTAGGATATGAGATTCTCAGTTTTGTATGTTTATCAGACTAACTAAATAGAAAGCGAAATATGCATTTCAATTATAATTCGCTAATAGTTTTCATTTAATATATTGCGATTTTTATAGTATATTTAGTAAAAATCTTTATTCTTGTTATTATAAATAAAACCTATGTGTTTTCTAAATAGTTTAAGGTTAAGGCAGTGGATACATTATTGGCTACTGTTTAATTATAGCATTTTTGTTTTCATATAATTTACATAGTTGAAAATGTAATGCATTTCTTAGTTTAAATATATATATTGTATATTATGAAAAGTTGGACATTACAAATTTTAAAGCGTATAAGTAAACTCATAACTTATTCTCTTTCAATTAAAAAGTTAATTTGTCAACTTACCAATGTCAAATGTATTTTGAAACGATTAGACCAGCTATTTTCAATTAATACTATATCTAAAACTAGATATATATTGTTTATATTTATCCTTTATATGTAGAATTGCTTACTATTTTCAACCAAGATATAGTGTTAGTATTATTAGCCAATTAAAACATCTATATTCCTGGATATTATTCTATCCTATTGGATTGCTCTTTTTCATGTCATTTTATTTAACTGTGAAATTATTAGCTTAGATGAATTACACTTTTTAACTGTACTTGCTTTTTATAGATGCTTTGTCACTGTAATTTTAAACTGTATGTGAGCCATAAAAAGTAATACAATTTTATATTCTATTGAATTACAATGTATACTGATTGTGTAGAAATTCATTCGTACAATGCCCTTTGAAATTTATTATTTAATAAATATATATTTTGACTATCACATAATATAATAAATTCGATAATTGATTATTTTGAGCCATAAATGCAATAATTGAAAATAGATCAATTTAAAATATGAACCAGATAGTTTATAAACATATACATTGACATCATTGACATTATGTTTAAAAATCAAATGTTGTTGTATTATTGAATAACATGGTAAGGTAATGCTTTTATTCCATTCCTCATAAACCATGAAAATAAATTATTATTCCAAAATTAGCTAAACTCTCTACCAAATAACAGTTATATGTAATAAAAACACAATTGCCCTATGAGGAATAAATAACATTTTATTAAGAGCGCTCTCAGATCGACCTTTTGTAGTTTATAGACGTCTTAAAACTATAACATATAGAATAATATATACTGATATATAAATTAGGATAAAAAAAACAGAACTATCAATAATTTGTAAACTTAATAGACCAAGACATTAAACCTGTTGTTTTAATTTAAAAATTTGTTTTCTGAATACTAATAAAGTTTTTAAAAGATTTCAACGATAGAACTATTAACATTCAAAATGTCGGAACTTGAGCAACCAACAATTGTATATATGCAAATATATGTAAAAAAATGTAAGGCCCTCAATATTGGACAATTAGGACATACATTTCATAATAAATTAGAAAGAATGGACAACTTAAAAAGTAACGGCTGAGCACTTCAACCTAACAGATCATTCTGAAAATGACACATTACAATACTTGACCACAATGACGGAATACAGAGACCAAATCAAAAAAGATTTTTTTGAAAATCTTTAAAAAAATTGTTCCTGCAGGTATAACAATACATTACAGTGAATTTGCAAAAAAAATTATGAAGCATTTTAATTCAATATACTTATTATGTTATTACTTATTCTTGATAATTAATGATTTTTTGTAAACAATTTTAATTGATTATAACCACTTTGTTATTTCAATATTCAAATTTATTGTAATGTATATATATTTTTATTTCTCCATTTATATAATTGTATATTCGTATCCATGTATAAAACTGTATATTTGTTAAAAAAATTATAATTGAAAAAGTCTAAAGCGCTCTCAATATAAATTTTTTTTCACAGAAGGCAATTGTTTTATTTATTATATGTTAGTTTTTTCATTTACTGATCTAGTTTATATAGGTTACAATAATCCAAAATGAAACTCTAAATTTGATAAATGACTCTCGAATTAGATTAATTAGATAAACAAATTAGTCATGAGTTTCTTTCAAACTAATAAATATTAATCAACTATATATAGTTTTAAAAAGAGTAATACATCTTAGATCAGCTCACACTAAACACTGATCTGGTAATCATAAATTGAGATATGCAGCTAAACTGATATGACTGATCTACCGAATCCAAAAGAAAATTAAGATATCACACAAACCACATCAATTAAAATATATCATCCACAATAAATGACAAGCGAAATATTATATCTAGGATATCCTAAATAGAATAGTTCACTATGTCGAATTTGTTCACAAATGTTTACTGTTGTATACAACCATTTTGCCAGTATGTAATATGTGCATAAATTAAATATGATTTAAAATATATCATAACATAACAAAGTATGTTTTTAACCCTTAGTTTTGGTTTAGTTCTATTTTTTGATTTTATGGAGACTTTATTCTCGCTAAATAGCTATCGTGTTAATAAAATAATTTTAAAAATTGTTATTTAGTTTAATGTTAAACACGTCGTTAACGTTTGGTTAGTGATGTTAGATAAGCATTAAAAATGCTATAAAGTTACATTATTACATATATTAAGAAAATTAATCTTATTTTTAGAAACAGTGAAAATTATAATTGAATAAAAGAATAGTTGATTAAATATACTAAATTTAGAAATAGGACGCAATTTGATAAAACAAATCTTATACTTTCGTACGCAATCACTGTAATGGACAATGAATATGTTATAATCGTACAGACGCTTGTTAAAAGATCGACAATTCAATATAAATTATCAACTTAACCTATAAAGATTTTTTTTGATAAAATATTCTACAATATTTTGAACTGTATTGGTAATTGATGTTATGATTTTATTTCGTTTAATCTGCGGATGAAAAATGCATACTTACATTTCTTTCGAGTGGTTTAGTTTTATTTCCGCACGAAATTTGAACAGATTAAAAAAATCCAAATTAAATATAGCTATTGATTTGATCTAAAATGTATATAAATAAACTACCGTTCTATCATTTAATCAAAATTCTAGTATAAATGTCAAAAAAACTGCTTATTAGAAAAGACTTTCGAAAAGAATATCATAAATAAATAAATATCATATTTCCAATGTTGGTTGATAAATTCCTTTGGAAAATAGCCATACAATCAATATCCAGGAATACGTTTTTCCGGATTAAATGTTGTAAAAATAAGTAAGAGTATGACTGTGATGGTTGAAAATCGTTGAATATTGTTGAAAAAGTTGCTTAACTTTGACAGTCCCTCTTAAGTAATCACCTATTTGATTTTGAACCAGGCCTACTTTGATTTTCTGACTTTTACCTTAAAATTATAAATTGGTTAGGTTTGTATACACTGCAAGGGGTTCTCCCACTCCCACTTTTCTCTGCCATTAAACCCGCTCCACCCCCAGATCTACATTTACTTATTCTTGAGCTGTTGAGACTGTCCACAATTGCATTTTTCAGAATAACGACCACATCATAATATATGTTTCCATCAAAATAACGACAATGAAAACTATTGGAAATATTATTGTATCTTAAAATTCCCGATAAAAAATACTATTATTCAAGTGTGTGCTTTTTCACTTTCTTTTTTTTCTTGACTTTTTTTACTCGAAATAAATAAATTATTTAGTGTTGCGCATACCTGTTACATAGTGGGACGTGTTCCCCCTTTAAATTGTTAAACTAGTGCAGCGGTGATAGAAAAAATTTGAGATGGGTAAAAAAATAGTTAGAAAGAGAAAAAGGAAAGGGGGAGAAAGAAACAGGGTAGGGTAAAATAAAAAAGTAGAAGGCGAAAAAGAAAAAACAAGTTCCCTCCCCCTTTCTTAATCATAGGAATTATTCTGGTATGGTGCTAGGTTAAACAATTATTGACCGTTCCCAACTTGTATTCCTTATATGTTATAGAAAGTGTTCATTAATTTTGTTTACATTTGATCACAAAAAAATTAATTAATATTACATATATATAAAATATAAAATATACACAACTAAATTTGTATAGATTCGAAACATTTGGGATTATTTTTTGCATAAATTATTGTTATGTACTGGTTATCCCTCCACTGCCTAAGATTTAATAAATGAACCGTATTTTTTTATATTATAATGTTTGTAGTTTCATGTTATGCTCATTTCTGCTGTGCTCAAATAATATAAAAGATATCTCGATCCATACATGTAAAAAATTAATTGGTTTTCACACTGTTTTAGACTTCTTTATTCTTTGCCGACATTTGGGCCATGCTATTGATGTTCTACCTTATGGAAAAAACTGACGTAAAACCGATTTACATTGGACTTTTCACATTAACATTGGTCATGATTGTTTTAATACTGATGCCTTTTAACGTATTTTACTCCTCTTCAAGGAGGTACTTTTTGAAAATAATGGTAAGGTTAAATAAAACATTTTTGTTAATAACATTTATAAGTATCCAATTGATCTAATTTTAAACTTGTAAATGTTTTACTCAGTTTTTGTTTAAATCTTCTGATTAGAACAAATATGATAATTTAATCTACAATAAACTACATTTCTATATAATAATAAAAAATTATTAATTACATGGTAGTAGTATGGGAAGGATGACTTCTACTCTATGACTCATCACCGGTCGATACTACAGCAGTTATGTAATCGAGGTTATCAAATGTTTATGACTCCTACCGGTCGATTCTACAGCAGTTACGTAATATGAAAGATTTTGGTTTGTTTTTGACAACAGAGTGCGTGATGCTTTGGACTCAATTAATAATTCACTGAGTGGTTTTGGTGATGGTGCTTTTGACAAATTCAATGATCTAATACTTCCGTTATATTTATCAAACATATTAAAGTAAATTTTTCAGCTCAAACTATACACAATGAAGTATTTCCGTGTAACTTTTTTATATTTTGCTCTTTTATTCACTCTACTAATATGTTTCGCTTTAAAATAACAAAAAGTTTTTGTATATCTTAAAATTGTTATTTTTTTACTGTTAGTTATAATTTTAGATTGTAAGAACAATATATACTTTTATTAAATATTGAATTTAATAATAGAGCAAAAAGGCTCAAAGATTTTATCCATAGTTATCACTGAAGCGCAATAGGTCATACTTCATAGCATGTATGGTTTATGTAATACGTCAGTCTACGAAAACAAAACCGCTATTCACTGCAATAGCCAAAAATGTACCTGTAGAATTCCATTTCTATTTAGTTAATTTGAATGGTTATATATGGTAGTATATTGTACAGTGTTAATGAGAGCGTGATTACATACATTCATTACTATAGACTAAATTACAAAGCGATTTTTTCTAATATCTTGCTACGTTGGTTTTCTTTATGTCCATTCGATTTGTCATATTCATTTACATATACCGCAATAATTTTTTCTTTTCCAATCAGAGCATTATCAATGAAGATATAGGCAAAAATATGTATGGACCTGAACCATGTTTGAAATGGAAGTTGTAATTATTAAATACTATACTGAATTCATCATGGTCACTAACCATGTTCAATGTTCATTTATGAAAGAATTATGTAAATCAAGTATGAAAGAGTTACAAAAAAACGAAGTTTGGCCCACTTTTGCTGCCATAAACCATATTTGAAATGGAATTTGACATTATTAACTGGTCTAGTGTACCCGATATCAGGTTAAGTTTATTGGCAAGTGTAGACGAGAGCGACCGAATACAGCAATAGCGATTCTATTTATATATTTTTATATATTATCTTTGGAATAATAGGGGTGAGGAGAAATGAACTTTTGATGACCTCTATTACGTAACTTGTTCAGAATCAATCGGTGATGAGTTATGAACTTTTGATGATCTCAATTGCGTATCTGCTACAGAATCATCCGTTGATAAGTAATTAAGTTTTGATAACTTCGATTACGTGACTGCTGTAGAATCGACCGGTGATTAGTCATGAACTTTTGATGACCTCTATTATAGAGAACAAGTTACGGAATTCTATTATCGAGAACAAGTTACGTAATACTATTATCTGAACAAGTTACGTAATACTATTATCTGAACAAGTTACGTAATAGAGGTCATAATTATAATAAGTAATAATAATAAAATAATAATAATATTATAATAAAATTATAATAATAGAGGTCATAGAGGTATTACGTAATAATTACGTAACTGTAATAGTATTGACTTGTGAAGAATCATGGAGCAGTGTTTATCATTCCAATACTACTAATGGTGCTAACATATATCGTACTTTTTGCACTATTTCAGTTTTACACTTAGAATCGTAGAGATTCTAAATGACTATAAATGAGTATTTTATTTTCAATAATAATTTTTTATCCTAAATATTCTAATATCCGTGTTATTCATGTTTAATTACAGCGTAGTTTATAATTCAATGAAAGTCATAATGCGTCAAGACGTATCATTTATTATATTTAATACGTGTACTTCTGTATAGTACTTTATGACTATATATATATATTTTTTTTTAGTGGCGGATTTTTTCAGCTCCTTATAACTCAGTGCGATTTACCGACTTTTGGCTAGCAGATCAATTAACAAGCTTAACTATTCTTTTCTCAGACTTAGCCTATTTTGCGTGTTTTTTTTCACGTGAATTTAACTGGATACAAATGCATGTAATTAATTCAACGACTGAAAGTAAGATTTATTTGTTTTTTCACCTTCAATAAATTTTGCAATCATATTTCACAAACAACTCGATCCGTTTCTTGTACATTTGTCCAAAATGTCCACAACAAATTAACATCAAATTGACAAAAAAATGAATAATTTTCTCGTCAAACGTAAAACCATGAAAAATATCAGAACTGACAAAGTATGCTTTAACATGGAATTCAATCTCAATATTAAAAAATAACTGTTGTAGAAATATTTTTAAAGCTTAATTTCAAAGAATAAATACTGCATAGAAAAACTTATTGTACTAATGCATGTCATACGGTGTCTTTTCTTTGTATCATACTTTGTCATACCTTTGTATTTTCTTTGAAATACAACGTCATGTTCGGTTTAAGTTTCTAAACTCAAACTTTTTCAAGATATTTAGGAGAATATTAAGATTACCAGAACGTACATTGGAAACCAAACACAACGCCCCGATAACAAAATGAGCTATTTTCAAAAATGCTGTCTACAATTTTAAAAACACTCAAAACAAATTCATCGGAGACGAAACACACGATACAGACATCCGATAGACCATGAACACCGAAATGCAAGAAATCCTTTAAATATTTAAATTTGTTATTTTTCTAATATCAAAATCAAAACTGTTTTTAGTTTTATCAATTCACCGTAAAGGTGTTTTAAGCAGAATGGCTCAAATCTCTAAAACGGTGCAAACATATGGAGAGTGTTGCTTGACTTTATGACTACATGTATCCTTATCATCTATCACTATATTGTAACAACATTGACATAAAATCTATCACTATGCTATAGTCCGAACGATAGCTGATGACCGGGTGAACCTTGTTTTGGGATATAAATTAATTTATTGATGGATTCTAATGTAATTTGATGCGCTGATTTCAAATCCATTTCAATCACTCTCTATCTTAGAAGCGTTTTTCTGTACATGTGTATGTTAGATGAATGTGTATATGTGTTTGATAACGTTGTCACATGTATGACGTCACGAAAACTAAAAACTTAACAGTAGATTCATTAAAATTTTTAACAGTTTTCTAAATAATTTGATGTGCTAAGTTAAAATGTGCCGGGGGCCACTCACAAACTAGTTAGCATTTTTTATTATTCCTGATGATGACGTTATCATCTATCTCTATTGTTAATTATATATTTTTATAAAGTTTGTTATTAAATAGACTCTTATAGAATGTCATTTAAGCAGTTAGATATCAATAAAAATAATAGGTATTTAAAATATATAAATATAGATGTATAACACTAAACAAAAAGTGAGTAACACATTGTCACTCAATATCAACCAATTCAACATTATTAGGATTCATACATTTCTCTTTACATTTATAGATTTTTTACAGCAACAGTGTGCCGTATTATAAGTTTTACAGTTAATACAATACAAAATTTACAGTTAATTAGATTCATTACTTCAACAGGATCAGGTTGACCAGAAAATATTGTGGTATCACTTTATACATTGAAAAATTACTCATCCAAAATCAAGATGATCAATAGATGGTGGAGATGGAAATTCTGCAGAATTCCGTAACATTACAATGAATATTCTACAGATAGATATAGAAAGTATTCAAAATACTTTATCAATGTACATTGATATTTTTGACATCAATCATCACCCTGATAATGGGATCGTTAACATTTATTCTGGTCAAATTATTCTTGTCGATTCTGTTAAAATTTAAAATTCTTTGTATGCTTTACATTCTTTTCATAAGCTAAATGAATACGAACAGAATTATCGAAAATTTGTTGACCAGAATAAATGTTAACGATCCCATCATTAGGGTGATGATTGATGTCTAAAATATCAATGCGCGTTGATAACTCGTTTTAAATAATTTCTCTATCTGCAGAATTTCCATCTCGATACACCGTTCATTGATCCTGTTGATTTTAGATAGAAAAAATGAATAAATCTGCTGTAATATAGTTTTTATTTTTGTGACTTCATACATGTGGTGACGCTATCAATCACATATACAGAAAAACGCTACCAAAATAGAGAGTAGCCTCCAACGAATTTGCGAATTACAAAGGTATCCACCACATAAACTAAAAAACAATGTTCAGTGAATTTTGGTCTCATCACTCTGACTATTACGTATCCTTATCATCTAGATAATAAATAATTGAGAAAATGTGGACACTTTGTTATTTAATGTTTTAAATTGAATAATTTTTTTCAATTTTGAAAACAATAAAATTAATACTCACTATATTAAAAAAATTAGAAATGCTATGATTTTAGAATGTATTTTTACAACCTATTATTTCATTTTTGGTTGTTTTATAATATTTTCAGTTGTATTTGATGTTATGTTATATTTCGTAGTATTTGTTTAAATTTCAGATAATACGAGTGAAGGTGTCTTTCGTTGTGAAAATCTAGACATGATAACTAAACCATTGTTCGCTTTAATCCCATTTTGGTTTCGATTTGCACAATGTTTGCGTCGATATTTTGATCAAGAAAAACGACGTCTTTTTCCACATTGTGTCAACGCTGGAAAATATGGATCTGCTTTTTTAAATTTGATAAGCAGTTATATTTTAATTTACTACCAAAGTATGCTTATTTTATCTGATTTAAATAATTAATCTATAAGGTGTCGATCTTAATGGTTCTTTTAATTTTTAATTTTTATGTTATTATAAGTGGCACAAGTCGCACTTATTATACCTATTTTTCTATAAATTCATTAGAATATAATTTTTTATCATATCAAAAACATATTTTCATAAAAACTTTTGTACTCAAAACATTTAATAAAAATTCAGTATTCTTAATATGAGATAATTACTTAACATACAACATTCATATAACATTCTTTAAAATAATTTTTTTCGTATTCATGAAAATTTATCTAATGAAGTATAAAATGATTGATCTGATAATTTTTTTTTTAAATTACTTGTAGTAGAAAATAAAGTCGATATTGAAATTATTTCAGATTTATTTAAAATTAATCGTCTATGACGTCTGTCAGCAAACTACGTAAACAATTTCACAAAAAATCAAAAAATTTTACATTGACAATATATTGAAAAAACATATATTTTAGTGTAAAACACATACAAAAACATATATACAAGGTGTCCCAAATGTTTATATACATATATGAAAAACAAAACATTTCATAATGATAAACTAATGTTAAATGCAGCCATAAATCGTTATACATAAAATAGATATAATCAATATAAAAATATTCACAGGAAAAAAATTATGTTATGAAAGTTCCAGTAACCTAATGTGTTCAATATTGTTGCCATTCTTTTCAGTGTATTTAAGAATACGTAATTCACATTTACATCAAAAAGTTGTCAAAATGTGTAATAGTTGTATCTTGTATCCGCGTCTGGTGCACAATGGCCTTGAGATGTTCCCATAAGTAAAACTCGAGGTGAGTGATATCATACCGAGACATTACATACCATTCAATAGGAACACAGCAGCCATTCTAATATTCTGGAAATTGTTTATTCAATCATTGGGTTTCACAAGGGGCTGCGCTTCAGCCTGCTGAACATTTGCTGGTACCTTCTCATTTAGAAACCACACCACTTTGTCTCACAATAATTCGAGGTACTTAGCAAAATATAGAGTGATTTCAGTGAAAAAATGACCAACAATTCCGCTTCCCAATATCCCACACCATACTATAACTTTTCCACCTACAGTAATCTTTGAGGAGCAAATCCAGTTCTGATTAGTGTCATTCCAGTAACATATGTTTGGGAAAATTTAGCTATCCGAAATTTTTGGCCTCATCTAAAAACAGGATACCATCTGAGAAATCAGGGTCATCCTTAATTTTTCTGTTTGTCTGTTGGCAGAACTCCACTTTCCGGCTTGGGTCGTTTTCAATAAGATAGTTTTTAAAACAGCAGAATCTTGTGTGGATACCACAATTTTTCTAAATACGCTGCACACTAAAGCGACTAATTCCGCATTCGTAAGAATGTTGGAGAAGGCTTTTCTTAAGGTTAGTTGCAACTGATGCCAGTATTACATTCGATGTTTCCTCATCTGTGACCATTTTAGATGATCAGTTATCGGTTTATTTGCGACACTTTCTGTAGCCCTGAACTTAACAACAAGATGATCTACTGTATCGTGTGTAACGCTCTTCTCATTAGCACGATTCACATTAGAAACGTCTGCTAATTATCTACCAAAAATATTATCTAAATTCGCTCTTCCTGAGTCAAAGGTATCTTCTCACGAGAAATTAAATAGCAAACTAAACAAATTCGTAAGTATGTATGTTTATAAATTCAGAACATGATACAGAGAAATATAACAAACACTCAGTCACACATTTCATGATAGACCGCTGTTGATTGACTGATGGAACATTCAATTAGAATTCATTTTTTCAATTACATATAAAGTGTTCGCCGTGAATAGGTATTTCGCATGTATAAAGACTTTTGGGGCACCCTATATTAGATATTATATGATATAATTAGATATTTTTAAGATATTGTTAAAGATATTTATTAAAATTGTATCAGGTTAAATTCTAAATAATCGCTTTGTTTTTGGTCATCGAATGTGTAATTAGATAATACTTTATAATATTAAACACAAATTTCGCGTAATAAATATTTACTCTCTTGATCTGCATTACAGGTATTTCCAGTATCTCTTTTTTCATATTAACTCACGTGTTCAGCATGTTATTCCGTTACACTTGGGACATTTTTATGGATTTTGGCCTTGTGGAGAAGGCCTCTAGTGAGTGTCTTCATATCCGAGAAGAACGAATTTACCACTACCGCAGCTATTATTACTTTGTTGCTGCTCAAAATTTTGTTTTACGATCGACGTGGATCTACAATATTATAAAACTATATGTAAAAGTTTGCCCTCTTGCGCACGGTATTATACATACATCAATTTCAATTCTGGAAGTATATAGGTAATTGAATATTAATACATGATAAATATATACTATATGTAGAATGTCATTCCTAATGTATTCTTTCTTGAACATTCAAACTATATTTCAATAAGGTAGGTTGTTTCATTATAAAAATTATTTAAATATTTCTGAAACTTTTTTATTATTCAAATTTTCCTTTATTGGATCAATATGTGCGACCTATAATTTTTCAATTGATTCAAATCACAGAAAATTGTTTATCATTTATAAAATTATAACATGTTTAGCGTTTATTTATATATATATAGGTACAAATTAAATATTCTGAATTTTTTAAAATTTACTTACAAACATTTTAAGACTTTCATTGTGTTATATATATGTTAATGTATTAGCGCACATGATGTGTTCATTGGATATATATATATGGGCATTATTTTCAAAATTGTCAATATTTTTCTTTATTATTAGATTTTCAATTTCCCTTTCATTGAAGTGCTAAATAAAGATTCACAATAAATTAATAATTTAAAATAATTTCTAAAGATAAAGTCATTTTTTTTATTATTAAATATTTTTTAAATGCACTATTCAATCCCATTTCTCTATTTTGTTCCGAAGTATTCGAATAGAATTCCGAGTAAATAATTTTGTTAACCATACAGTTTAAATTCCTGCATCAATTTTACATAACAAATGATATAACATCACATTACAAATTACATTACCCAACCTCACATTTTGTAAAATGGTTCAAATATGGAATTTGTATCCAAGGAATTATGCAAATATTCTAATGTCACTAAATAAGTTAATTCATTAATATTTTTAAAAAATTCAAAATTTCAAAAAGTTATTAGTTTGTGGGTTCCAACCCTTTCTTCAATGAAAAAATCTGCTTTAGTAACAATATATATATATATATAAAAATTTAGTAACAAATACATATATATATATATTTATTATATTATTAAATTAAATAAAATATATAACCATTTCTTATTATTCCGTATAAAAATATTTTACATTAATAATTTATAATATAAAATGTTAAACAATGTTTAAAAAGTTATTATAAAGACAAAAATAAAGTGATATATTATGATTGTCTGTTCCTTCGTTTAATAAAATAAAAAAATCTTTTTTGATGAAAAGTTATAGAAAACATTGTTTCGGATTTTGTTTAAAACATCACGCTGTATATACAATAATTTAAAAGGTACGTGGGTGTTTTAATGGAAATCAACCACTGAATAATTTAGGTCTTATACTTGTTGACTTTTTTTATTTGCCTATGATTTTTGTTAGTTTGGTGAGAGTGTAATAAACGGCGTGGTTGCTTCTATTTATATAATCAGATACATCTGTTAGTTTCACTTTTTTCATTTATTTTTGTTCTTCTCAAGAATGAATTTGCTTAGATTATTTTATATCCATTCTAATTATTTGGTGTCCTAATATAGAAAATCCACTTCAAACATTTAATAAAATCCTGGTGTATAAAAATCCTATAGTTTTTTCGTGATTAGTTTAAAATTAAGAACTATCGAGCTAAATAGATTATCATGTTGTGATGAGTAACTGAAACATTTTGCTATGTATTATTTATTATTTTTTTAATTAATATATTTGAATAACTCTAGAAGCACCAGACACTTTTGGGAGCCTATTTCAATATGGCCCATCGCATTTACCTTATTAAGATAGATATATTCCATAAATTCATTATATTATGTTTTCGTTTTTCAAGGCGATTTCAAATTTATAATGTATTAAATGGGGGAGAAAATAAAGTTAAAACTGGTTTTAAGCATATTTTTGATCATAAATGTTTGACTAAAAATGTTTAGAAGATTAAACGATCAAAAGATCAAACAAAGGTGTGTCAATTTGATTCCCCTTTAACATGTTTATATTTAACAACAATATTTTTCATTTCACTAGTATTTCCGTATTCAACAAAAACATTTTTAATTGAAAAATTATATTTTAAACTACAATTTCTATTGAACATTTTTTATTTATTTATTATTAATTATTTTCCTGATTATTTCTTGGCAACATTTATCCGATATGATTTAATAAATATTACTATAATCAAAATGCACACTTGTTTCTTTAATGTCATGTCAATTTGATTAATATATGTATTATATATATTATTAGAATCATTTTTTATAAATCTTTATAATATTTGTATTACCTGTCAATATAAACTATTATAACATTAAAAGTGTTTCTTACAATACTATAAAATGATTGTTTTTAAACAAATGATGACGTCATTTAAGGTAAACATATCACGGTTACATTTTTTAATAATATTTTTAATTTTTATGAAATTAATTTAAAAGTATGAATAATCAATATAATACTATTTTAATCACTGTCTATAAAAACTTGTGTATTTTTATTACAACCCCACCGTCCTCCAACATTTTTTGTTCTGACGATAACTTGATAGTCAATTGAGAAAACTACCCTCCCCTATGAAAAAGTTCCCTCGTTTTATTTATTACAGTAGCAGTGTTACTGTTTTTTATTATTATATAAAAATTATACATTAGAATAAATAATACTAACAAATGATGATACTATTAAAAAATGAGTGAATATCAGGAAGTAAAACATAAATTCAAATCACGTTATAAAATAATGGAACTAGGTCTCTATGTCTCTTTTTTACCATTTTAAACATTTTCAGTTTAGGAATAAGATAATGCTATCTTAATAAACGATCATTTTTAAACCAAATAGCATTGTCATGTATAAAATAGTCGTCTTTAAATTATGTTCACTATGTTTAGATATATTAAATACTAATCGTTTAGATACTAATGCTATTAATTTGGTCTAAAAAAGTTCATTTATTAAAATAGTATAGTATTAATTTGTTTTCACTGAGGCTAGTTCTTATGATTTTTTCTATAAATCGTATTAAATACCTACATATATACATTACTACATAATATATTGGACATCTTATCATATGAATATTATCAATATATAAATAAATCTATATTCATTTAAAATGTATATTTTTAAGTGCGTTCTCTAGAATATTGTTTATAATCTGTGTGCATCATGATTTTATATTTGTATTTAAAAATATATACATACATATTAGTTTAAACACGTTAACTAAACACAGCTTATATTTACGTAATAACATTGTCAATCAAATAGATAATAATAGAGTCAAACAAATCGTTATTAACAGTCAAACAAATCGGTTACCTCCTCCATGGGTAACAATTTGACTGCGTATTATCGTTTGATGACGAACAGCATCAACAATCTTGCTTCTTTCCATCAACTGCTAAGCAGTAACAACGCCTGTGTGTAATTCTGCTCTTGTTTTGAGTTCTTGTTCTTGAACTGAGTCATCTAAGTATTGAAATATACTCTGATCCAGAGGAGTAACGTCTGGACTTTGTGGAGGCTGCAGAAAAAGTTGCACTGTCGGGTAATTACCCAATTACTTGAGCAATTGAAGCTTCTTGGTTGTTTACAATGTGAGTCTTAGCATTATCCATTTGTAGGATTCGGATTCCTTTTTCCTCACAGGCAGGGAGGATTTCATTATCCAGTAAGTGACAGAAAAATGCACTATCACAGAGCCTAAGGTCCTTCCAATACACATCACCTCTACGATGATAACGCGAATTGCGCACATACTGACGCTGCTCAGCCACTGGCCATAATCCTACCTTTCCATCGAGTGTCTCGCGGATCACAACTGCAATATAAATACTTTTTGGCGCGTGTTTAAGTGGGTTCTCGTAGACAGGAGGTGACGTTGATCGTCTGTAAATGCGTCTTCCTTTCCCAAAATTGTCCAACCATTTTTCGTCGAGAACGGCAGTATGTGGTTCTACTCTAGGATGCAACTCACACCATTCTAAACGCTTTGCTATGTTTGCAGCAGACAGCGGTGGTCTACGAACATGTTCCTGGGCCTTGAATTTCATGACTTTCCGCATTGTATTTGCGGTTGTGTGGGAAACACCAAGACGATTACCAAGATGTCTAGAATTTATTACACGTTTGACACGAATACATTGAAATAATGTGTTTTGCAGAGCTTCTTCTTTGACTAAGCTTGGCCTGCCGACCTTGGCCTGTTATTGATAGTACCTTGATCTGTTGCTTTTTTATAAAGAATTGCAGGCTATTTCGACAAACTCGAAAACGTGTGCTGAGTTCTCCAATGGTTTCTTCAGCGACACATTCCTTTATTTAACCATATCGTAAAATAATTGCTAATTTATCACGTTCAAAGGGTTGTCCACCATCTACACGTTGCATTTCTGAAATACTGGTAGAATAGTTAACAAATCCAAACTCTAAACATAGAATTTGGTTTACCAAATTCGAACAATAGAACTTGGAAACTCCAAAAATAACTTTTTGATGCTGTTCGTCATCAAACTATAATACGTCGTCAAATCATGATGCACACAGACTTTTTTTACAGACGGTATAATTTTAAAATTTATTTGCGTAGTATTTTTTCACATTTATAATTTGTGTAAAAAGTATGCATTACAACAATTATATTATTGTATTATATTCTATTCTCTAAAGTTGTTGGATTTTGTTCAATGTTTATGTTTTCATCTGTCAAATATTTCTGGCCCACAATTGGCATGAAATCCATTTATATATTAAATTTTTTAATAATATAGTATAATTTACTAATAAAAAGTATAAATACAGGGCAGGCATGTGATTGGCCCACAAATTGCACAAATCTCACAAATTTCCAAACATCAGAAATCTTTAAAATGTTCAGACATCATAGAAATCCCACAAATGTTACATATCATATAAATTTTACAAACACACCAAAAAAATTAGCAAACCTATATCAGTTATCAAATATAAATATTTTTAAACTTTACTTCATTATATAAAATCATAAAAACGGTAATTCTATATAATACAAGCTATCCGTAATGTCTAAAATGTATGATTTTAGACACTTTGCTGAAAATACATCTTCTACGAGTTTTATATAAAACAGATCTCCAAAATTTCGCGCTGCGCGCGTTACTTTGTCAGGATGGCACCCTATTTAGTTTTGATGTAACGGGGAATATAAACACAATTGAAATTTTTTAGTTAATTTAATTAGTATGTACAGTATTAGCCTATCCCGATATTTAATTCAATGTCCCGATATTTTAATATTTCATTCAAAAATAATTTTTCACTATTTTTAATATTAATCAGAAATTTATTAGAAATGTTTAAAACTAGAAAAAATCGAAGCTTTGCCTGGTTGCATATTATAACATTTTACACTAACAATTGTTATATAATTATTGTAATGTATCATGTGTTTATATCTTTTCAAACATATAAAATTTAACAGTTTTTTTGACATATTATTATTGGTATGAAGTTGCTGTTATCAATTCGGTCAAACTAAAATTATGTAAAAAAATGTAAATGATCTTCGAATTCTAGAGACTGTCCTATAAAAATTACGTAAACCGTACACTCTATAATGAAATACAATGTATAACTAAAATTAAAGCATTATAACTCATTTATTTAACGTTATGGAAAATAAAAGGAGCTATATTGTGTTAGCTATACATTAGCTATACTGCTCAACATAGTATTCAGCGCTAAAAAATTGTGAAAAAATTGTGAACTTTATAAACTTATAAATTATTTATTAATAATACTAGGTTTTATTTATATGCGCATGTTATTTTAAATTGATTAATTTTTCAGAAATGTCATTTATTTTTTCTTAATTTTCCAATCTTACATGTGCTTTTCGAACCTCCGATTTTGCTAATTTATTTTTTCGTTTCAATAAATATTTTTGCATTTGTAATGTATATTTTACAATTTTCATTGCTTCGTGTATTGCCAAGAAATATGGATGCCGTCGAACCAAAACGACTTCGATATGTGAAATTATTTGATTTTAGGTAAGTACTGAAAATGATTACTGCTCAGACTATGAGTTAAAATTTTTCTCAAATAAATACTGACTGTTTATACATTTTGTAAACTCTTACTTTTCATTCCAGCATTGCCATGGACGGAAGTAATTACAAGAATGAGTAATTATATCCTCTAGTAGTTTGATTATATTCACCATCTGAAGGTAATGTAACAACACAGTTGCTAGCAGTATGTGAAGCTCCCATATCTGACGCCAAAAAGATATCTACTATAATTCTAAGAAAACTTCAGGATCTGGATATTCGTCCAAACAATTGCATTTTATTTTCAAGTGATAATGCGAATGTAATGGTAGTAAAGTCGTAGCATTCTTGAAGAATCAATACAAAGAAATGTTGCTGTTTTCCTGCGTCTGTCATCTCTTAAATTTGATGACCAAGAAGGCATGTGCTAAATTATCTATAAGAATCGATTGTATTCTTGTTTGTAGATATTTATCATTATTTCCACCATAGTAAACGTAAAAAGTGCTTCGATGAATTTCAGCTGTTATTCAATGATAATGTGAAACAACTTCTAAAACGTTTGACTTGATGGTTGTTACTGACAACCTGTCTACAATTGATTGTTGACTCATGGTTTCCTCTCCACCATTTCATGTCATCCGAACTCCGGTAACTTCAGACAAAGTTAGATAAGAAAAAATAAGAAAAATCTCTTTGCAGAAGATATCATTATTGATTTGAGAAAAAGAATGCCAATGTAAAAGAAGAAGAAAAACAAACGTTTGCCCGCCAGTGGCTACTAGAATAAATGCAGTAACTATTTTTTATTCTTCTACACGTTCCTGTGCTTATTGTGCCTTTTTTATTGTTCATACCATCCGTAGATAAATTTATTAAAACCCTACAAAAAGATCAATCTTTTATCCATGTTATGTATCCCTTACTCAATAATTTTGTTCGAGATATCCTGTCTGCACTGTTTTTTTTCAACTGATTCTTTTGCACTGATCCATTTTTTAACTATCTTATATTTATATATATATATATATATATATATTACAAGTTACCTTTTTATTTACCCTGATAGTTGGCAAGTAAAGATCTCTATGTCGAGAAGAAAACACAAGCCCAACTGGACAAATTGGCCATTCATGCTAAAAGTGAAGTCTACAGTAATATCAGGTCTTTCTTCAAAACTGCCGTTGACTATTTGTGGAAGAAGTTCCTAATGAATAGAGCAATGCTAACCCATTCTCAGGTTGCAAATGTGGAGTTACGGACTTTGACGTCATAGAATTGTATGGAATATTTCTTTCCGAAATTGAACAAAATGAATTATTCAATGAATCTGCAACGCGATTCTTTCTGACAATACCAATCCTCTCCTCTTTCATTTGATGTTACCAATGTCAGGAGTAATGAAGTGTGGCATCGTTTAAAAAATTGTAGAGTTGTGGGTTGTATTTATCCATACAAAGAGCTTTCTTCTATCGTGTTGGACATCCTGACCATGCAGCACAGCAACGCCGACAATAAAATTATTTTGCTTAGTGCGGAAGAATCACGCAGGAACTCGATCGTCAATGTCAATAGAAACATTGGAATCGCTTCTTTTGAATAAAGTGGGTGGACGTATCTTACTCACAAAGGACATTCTTTAGAAGTGTAAAACTTTCACATTATTCACATCTCAAAGACAATTTAATGCAAATAGGCTATAAAATATGTAGAAACATCAAAATCTGATACGTTACGTCGTGCTTAGTGAGAACTGAAACTAATTCTCGTTAATGTTGGGCATAGACCAATTAATGGAATAGGTTTTGCTGGCACTCCCTGACAAATAGATGATATTATTTTTTATGGTGAGTAACATTCCAGAGGGTAAGAAATCATAAGTGACCAGGAAAAAAAGGAGTGTCCAAATATCTTTGACTACTTGAGTGTCATACCACTTAAAATTAAGAAGGAAAGTTATACCAAACAATATTTTTCTATTCTTAAGTGACTTTTGTGAACAATCTTAATCGCTTTATGTAAAAAGAATTATATACATATACGTCATTATTTACCGTAATTCTATTTTATATAAATGTTTTTTTTTTACATTTTCAACATAAATCGATCGAAAATCTCTACAGCCATATATTTACAGAAATGTTGTATTTAACAAAAAATGTCACATATTTATGTTATAAATGCAAATATACTTCTTGTACTAACATTATAAAAGTATAACTATAGATATACTACTAACAATACTACTCATATACATTTATCGCTGTTATTGTGCATGGCTGTGTAAAGGAATTGTGTAGGTCAGTCACGACATCATGTGTGCTACTCGTACTCATTCTTCTAGACTTGTTTAACCGAAATAATCTGGTTTATCATATGCGGTGTATCATCACACAATATATGCAAATTTCTCATTGAGATGCTTAATAGACTTGACCATGATATTAGTTATGACAGTGCGCTGTGTTTCCAGACATCTTTGGAAGTTGTTTATTAATAAGCCATGAGGAGGATGAAATATTGATAGTAGTATGGAAGGGGGACATCTGCATCACCCCCCTTCCCCCGCGAAATCGAAACTGCCCCCCCGAAACCGAAACCGAAACTGCCCCCCTTCCCCGAAACCGAAACCAAAACTACTGAATGACCTTGACAAACTCGTATTCCTATTGGCCGATTTCAACTAGGTCAAGGACGTTTCCGGGTAAAT
>JAUZND010013674.1:0-53772 GCA_034780555.1 Coelogynopora nodosa | reverse complement strand
CAAATTAACTATGACAAACAATTCCTGGAAATCTGGTAATTCCAAGAATTCTACCCATTTATACATACTCTATAATGATTGGCTAATACCTAATAGGTAAATCAACGAATTATAACAAGGTTAGAGAAAGAAATTAAATTATAACAAGCATAACGTGTGGTTAGACAAATAAATTAAATTTGACAGCATGAAAATATTAGTGGTCGGAAATCATTGGCCATAACTGTACATAAATACATTTATCTTCAATTTAACTCTTTCACATGTAACATCGCGTACAAAATTGAGTAAACTGAACATTTCTCTCTAAGGAATGCAACAGCGCTAGTAATTAACGTTTGACCACAACTGTTCCATTGCAGCAGCACCTACTTGTGATATAATGATTGGTGAACAATCCGAATCCAGCCACGACACCTGCCCCTACACAAGCAACACCCACCAGTGTACGCAGTTCAAACATTCCGGCTGAAAATAATAAGAAATAACAATTATTTGCCAAGGAAATATGCCTTATTAATTTATATACATATGATTGAGCGACTTAAATTCATAATTATAAACAAGATAAAACCGAGTTTGAATATTAAATATCTTCTTCTCTCCAAAGGTTATAAGCTTATCCTAAATTTATTCTCAATAAAGCCCTTTCTCGAGAAAAAACCTCTTTCTATAATCTAAAACAGAATCCCGTTTTTTAAATGAAAAATAAAATGTGTTCCTTATGTTTCCCTCTTAAATTCTTCCGTAATAGACGTCTTTTCAAATCCTTTAAATCTGATAGAAATTACAAATATCCAAATAACTTAACATCTAAATAAATGTTGTTTCTAATTCCACAACTAAATATACTTCTGATGTGGGCGTACATCACATTCCTTGTAAAAACTGTAATTAATCGTATTTCGGTGTAACAGGTATGGATGTTAAAATTCGTTTAAAGAGCTTAAATCCGCTTTTATTAAATGTAACCTAAATATGCTATGTATGCAGAATTTTCTAATACATGCCATTCAATAGACTTTAAAACAGCCTCTTTAATTTACCGTAATAATAATCTGCAAATTAGATGTGTTATGGAGTTAGCTTATATCAAAATTCAGGTTTATTTAATGTAAATAAATCAATCACTGCTAAGCTTCTTAACCCTTTAGATTCCTAGGTTCCTTTCCTATCTTTGCACCCGTTCCCCGTTCTCTTTGACTGTCTGTTTCACCCTTTGGCACTTGTCATTGTTATTTCTTTGCTGACCTCTAATTGATCATGTAAATTTCATTGTTTTTTTTCTCGTGATATATATTACGTTATGTGTGTTGATGTAATTACTTTTCCATTCTTGAGAATGATATCTGGTTGAGATCGAAACTGTCGATTTTTATTTAAAAA
The DNA here is from genome assembly GCA_034780555.1 of Coelogynopora nodosa. Classification (NCBI taxonomy): domain Eukaryota; kingdom Metazoa; phylum Platyhelminthes; order Proseriata; family Coelogynoporidae; genus Coelogynopora; species Coelogynopora nodosa. The sequence goes on along the minus strand of JAUZND010013674.1, from coordinate 52,386 downwards.
AATAATATTTTTTTTAGCATTGTGGGTTTATTCTACTATCACAAACATGTTTAACTGTTATTTTGTAAATTGACAATCACACATAGTGTAAACTTGTAATTGTTAATTTGATAACTAAAAATAAATCTAAAAAAGGTACTCTATAACAAATAAAATCCATCAAAATGAAGTCGAAATTGAATAAGGTTATATTGTACCATTGATAGTCTGCTTTATATCATAATATGGAATCTCACAACTGGTTTTTAATTTTTAACCTTATCAGTATCAAGCACATTCCAGAGGGGGAAGTCAAATTGACAAACCAGTATGGCCTATAAATTTAACGAATTATGAACTAGTTCTTCAATGTGATTGCAAATAGATAATTAGTATTCTAATAAGTCACGTCGTTTGTTGTCAAAAATGAGTTGATTATGATATATTATATTGTGAGGGTAATAAAGTTGTTAAAAAAACAGTTTACAATCACATTTTCATCATTCGTGACATCATCTAGTCTAGTTAATAATTAACACCAAACAAATTATTATCAGACAATATACAAGGATGTAGGCAATCAATAAAAGTTTCAGCTTAAAGCTAACATATTTTTAGATATAGATAATACAAAAAATGTCTAACATGTTAATTTTATTTCACTTTGAGTCAAGTATATTATTCTATGCAAAGATATAGAAATAAAAATGTAGTTAGAAATTGGACAGTCCATGAAAATTTCATAACACACTATTAAATGTGACCCTATTTGGTGCTTTTATGGTTAAAATAGGTCCTCCATGTTTATTAATGAAAAAAATTATAAAATTATAAAAAATTTCAGATGATAAAATACAGAACAAAATGAAAATTTACACACAATAACACAACACCAAACACATATATATGTGTCATTTAGAGAACAATAGCTAGGCTAAATCAATTTTATTATTATGTTTATTTATGTACACAATGTTGTCATTCATAATTACTTATAATTTTTTAGTACTATTCAAGATTATGCTGGTCAAGATTAATTCTAGTGTGTATCATGTATGACAAATGTAGAAAACAATAGTACAAATATAAACAACACATTTTAAATTAATTAAAATTTAAACACACACACTATCAAAGTATAAAATGGCAAATAAAAAGAGTTGTTTTAGGGTATACAAATATGTAATATTTTTAAGATAATAAAGCAATACATAATACAATTTGGTAACATTTGGCAATAAGACATCTACCTAATGGCAGCTCAGCAAGCCAGGGAAGCTTAATTCCTTGCAGTCCTATAATCTGTACTTAGCTAAAAAATATATGAAATATTTAAGATACACAAAGACATGCAAATAAAACAATACACTATTTGGTAACCAGCCAATCATTTCTGAATACATAACATGGCTTTGATAATGATATAATTTTTGTCAAATCAATCTAGCTAAAATGTAAAGTATAAAATCAGAACAATTAAATATTTAAGACATAGAAAGACATGCAAATAATACATAATGTTTTACTTTTTTATAACTTTGAATGCATTTAAAGGCTTTACAATAATTCATTATCTGTTGGGTAATCATCACACATTGTACATCTGTTTATCTGTACATTTTCATACAAGCAGGCATAATGAATTCTATGACTTTTCCCCAGGAATTTAAATTCCAGCTGCATGGGCACCTTAGTAACTAGTAATTTATATTGCCAACATTTTATATTTTGATGGATATCTGTCATTAGTACAAAAGAGGTAAATATTTATTATTAAATAGCATTTTTAGGGTGCCCACACAAATTGAACAAAACATTTTAGACAACAGCTTTCCAGCAGAGGCTTCTTGATTATTTAATAGTGAATAGTTGTCATTATTTTGTGTAAAAAGTAAATATATGTTTTTTGCTAAATGATTTTTTTTGATATGGTCTAAATAAATACAAAATCTTTTTTAAATAATGGAATCTGTGACAGAAAAAAATATTTGTCCCCCCTTTATTTGTCAAAATTCTCTGACATTTCTTTAAATTATCAAAATTTCAGAAATTCCCTTATGTGTAGGCACCTTGATTTTTTATATCTACAACATACAACATGTTTTCTGGTAATAGATGGCTATATATTTTATATATAATTATGAATTAAGTATGAACAAATAATGTATAGAATAAATTCAAAGCAAGTTGATTAATAATATTGTAATTGGTTTTAGCTAATACTGATTGAATACATTGTTGATGATGGTAAATTAAAATAGTTCACAAACTTTCTGAATAGAAAGTGAATTTCATATACTATATGATATGGTTATGATGATAATCATTAAGTAATGTAAAATATATTAAATTAATTACATATTCTTAATAATTTATTAAAGAAATAGAATAGAAAAAATAAATTTGATCTTTTATGAATTATGTTATATATTAAATTGTTTTAAGACATTATATTAGGTCTACTAAAATTATGAACTACTAAATGAATAATTGAAAATATATGTTATAAATTATAATAACATAAACATACTACATATAATAATTTATTTTCTGACTGAATATAAAGAAAATATATTATTATTTTTCTTTCCATTAGTTAATAGACATATCATTTTTGTAATATCTAGTTTAATCTAGAACATTAGTGAAGCTAAAGCAATGCTTTTAAAATAAAATTTAGCATATTAAGTATTATTTTATTGTAATGGGTTATAATAATATAAATAAAATGCATATATGCTTTTAGTATTTTTTAATAAATAGTTTAGTTTTTTTAATGTCAGTTAATAATTTATGATATACTTTCTATCCATAATGTTTAAAAACTATCAGTTTTATTCCAATAGTTTAGGAAAATTATAAGATCATAATATAAGTCTCTTTATTATTATGCTTATATTTATTTCACTTTAATTAAAAAAGATTCTTACTTTTTTATTGATCTTTAAAATATTAAATTTCATTAAACAAAATAAATCTTTTAAATTAATATAATTATATTATAGATAATAGTAATTTAATGGATACATTCTATCCAAATCCTTAATATCACCACAAAACGAATAAAAATTAAAAGAAAAAAATAGGTTAATTACAATTAGTTTATTATTATATATATATTTAAATTTAATAGGCATAATTAAAATATATTATAGAAATTAAACATATAAATAGATGCTAAATAAGTTATGATATTTATTGATTAAAATGTATTCTTAATCCTTAATTTAGCATGCTTGGCTTCATAAAATTAATAAAGTACTGTAATGATGAAATTAATATAAAAATATAATAATTAAGTTTAAATCATTATTATTAATAATGATACTTATTATTATATATCACTACTATGGTAAATTCTATATATACCGAAAATTTCGACACATAGCAGTTTTTACTATGTTGCATTTTCGACCTATAGCAACTTTTGCTAAATACCGAAAATTATTTTTGATAAAACAAACTTATAAAATTTAAATTTATATATAAAAAAATATATATATATATTTTTATTATATATATATTTTTTAATATAAAATAAATCCAAGTAAAACTAATTTATTGAAATATGATCACATTTATATTGTTTTAAAACTAATGAAAAAAAGTTATTAAATTTATAGTTCAAATATATTTTGTTATGTTTATATTATTATTAATAATTTTTTTATCAATATATATATATAAGTATTTATTATAATAAAAATAATGTTATTGTTTAAATATTATGTAATGTTTCAATATTAAATTAATAATAAAGGCGGCACTTCAATTTTTACAGACAATTTTTGTGTAATATTAGGGATTTGGTCTTACAAAAGTATAATTATTCTTACATTGTTAATTAAAATTATGAAAATTGTTTTCAGTATTTAGAAAAAGTTGATATATATTGAAAATTACGTTTTCGGTAAATTGCAAAAATTGCTGTGTTGAAATTTTTGGTATATAACAACCACCATTATTTATTGACATTAAATATTTAAAAAATTATTTACAAGAGGAATAATACATTTTCAAATGCTTCATATTATGATTTCATTTTTTTCCAATCTATGATTTTTACAATTATTTCATTACCTAGAGACAATTTCAATATTATAGCCTATATATAGGTGATGTTATAAAGTTTGGTGTATATGTAATATCAAATTTAGCATGATCACTTAACTCTAATTTAGAGTTATTCAATTTTTTTCATGACCCTTTATAGTACACATATAAAATATAACATTCATAAACAAGTATATAGCTTTACTTATAAAATTACAGCTGTCTTACTTAAAAAAGACTGTAAAAATAAATGTCAATAAATATTTCTTTTATTGTACTGTTGGTACAAATACTACAATTGTGACTATTTGCTATTATATATGTATATAATAAAAGTATATAATTTATATATAATACCCTTTTTATTCTTTATTTAGAAGCAAATTGTTAAACATTAAATAGGATAGAGAAAAATGGGCAATGAAAAATATTAACTACTGAATGAATATATTAATACAATAGTTAATTTAATCATTTATTACATTAATTTAATTTAAATATGACTATTATTATATATAATATTTTTAATAATATAGTATAAAAAAATTGTTTTTGTCATAAACTTATATTTATAAATTATAATATATTGAAATCTTCACAAATAAAATTATTATATACTAAATTACTATGTTAATAAATTATGTATATATACTATAATTGAAATAGATGAAAATAACATATTAAATTATACTATATAGTATAATATATCATACAAACAAATTTTTATATTATAAGCCCCGGCCACTTTTAATTTGTCCTAATACATCTCCATACTTTATATAAATCATCTAATTTTTTTAGTAAACACCCTAATATTTTTTTAGAAAACACCCTAACAGGTGTTGATCATCAATCAATGAGTGGTGGTCCTGAAAAAAACCAATAATGCATTCTCTTAGGAAGAAGGGAAATGGGAGATTCTTCAATATTAATTAATAGAGCCTCCTCTGGTGCCAATAACCATCTGAATATGACATGGCATCGATTCAATTAGGTTTGTGATCACTTGAGCTGGGATCTGTTGCCATTCACACTGTGTTTCGGCCCACATCTCTTCCATTGAGTGCACCTCCAGACAATCCAGATGCTGTTGGAGATAGCCCCACAGATTCTCAATAGGGTTGAGGTCTGGTGACTGCAGGGGTCAGGGCAGAACCTCAATACCATTGTTTTCAAGGAATCACTGGGTTGTGCGAGCACTGTGACAACTTGCATTGTCCTGCTGAAACCTCTGATCATGTCCTGGCAGGTCAAGAGGAACCAGATGCTCCTGGAGGATCTGCTGATAGCCAGCTGCATTGAGGTTTCCAGAGATTCTGGCGATTGGAACTAGACCATTATTGAGGGTGAAAGCACCCCAAATCTGGAGTTTGCCGCTACATGAACGCACTGTGGGTCTGATATGCTGGCGTTGAAGGCCTGTGCCTCCTCTGCGTCACACATATTGCTGCTGCTGGCCAGATACATAATGGATAAGCACTCGTCAGAGAAGATGACCCTTCCCCACTCCTCCACTGTCCAATCCTGATGCTCTCTTGCCCACTGCAGTCTTCTCTGACAATGTAGAACTGTCAACAAAGGCTTCTTGATTGCCACACGTCCATACAGACCAGCCTTTCGGAGTCTGCGCTTCACTGTCATGAGGGAGGTTTCAACATTGTGTTCCATCTGTCATCATTGCCTGAGTTGACAAGCCACGAGGTGGGGGGTGTTTGACGAAAGTTGTACCAGGAGTACTGACACTGCGAGGACACAGGGCGATGTGCAGCTCTAGGTCGGTCTTCAATGGAGTTGGTTGCATGCTCCTTTTGCACAAGGCGATTGACTGTTCTTCTATCGCAGTGGAACTGTTCTGCCAGTTGAATAACTGTGTGACCTCCTTGGTTGAACAGTGTAGTAATTTGGATTCTTTGATTGTGGGTGAGTCGAGGCATGATGAAAAAAGACAGTTAGAGCTCAAATTATTGCCTTAATTCATCTCCCATGTGAAGTTAAGCCTTACTCATGCACTGTAGTTTGCATCTTGACCAATTAGCATGCTGCATGCGCGGAATGGTGGTAATAAAACTATGATGCAATCACTTGGCTATCCAAAGGGTAACAGTATGACTATGTCAAGCTTGCAGAGCACTCTAAACATTATGTAGCACACTATCACTGCTCAACACACAATGAGGCGACACTGTGTTTTTGTAACCACTGGTCTAATTGCATCATGCATCATATTCCAACTACTACCCCGAATGAAAAGGCTAAAAATTATTGATTTAGCTGTGTGCAGATTGCTGAATGTCTTGACTCAACTGGCTTGCTCAATTGGAAGCATAGGAAGTGATTTAGTTAATGCCAGAAACAATTAAATAATAAATAACTGAAATTTTGACATAGGGGCATTCGAAGTGGCCCGGGCTGTATAAGGTTTCAATTTATAACATAATAATATATTGATTTAATTTATATATTCATCCAACAGATCATTTTTGTTTGTATTAAATAAAGTAATTTTTTAAAATATATAATATATTGATTTAATTAATATATTCATTCATCAGATCATTTTTGTTTGTATAAACTAATTAATCCATGCTGTAAATTTGTGGTATTTTATAGTTTTGCTTTGCCAAAATATGAAAATATTGTATTATTTATAACAAAATTTTGCAAAAGATTAAATTCAGAAACAAAAGTTGTTTTTTTGGAATTGGCATTTGGTTTTAAATACAACCAACCATTCAGACTAAGTTATAACATATTGAATGGCTTTACACATTCTTCAATATTATTAAAAATCCCATAAAAGTTATTTATATAGATATCATATAAAATTTTTTAAAAATAAAACCATGATTTTTTAAATCTTTGTACATTTAGTTATTTTTTTCAATTTACTGTCATTTTTATACATTTAATTTTTTTGTTGAATCCACTTTTTAAAATGAATCACACAGTAAATAACATTTATATCAGTTTTTATAATATATACAGTATAATCCCATTATAAGGACCCCCTGGATAGAATTTGTACAGTATTTAGTCCATTATTTTCTTTACCTGGCATATATTGTGCATTTCAGTATAACTGGTAGAAACAAAATTGCTGGTACACTGGAGTATTGCATTCATTCACAATACCCTTAAATTAATGTTTTTCTTGGTAATAATATACTTAGTACCTATGCATGTATTATGTTCCTATGAACTTATACACATTTTATAAAGTGTAATACATGCAATAAATTATGGCTTATTTTTATCTAATGTACTACTTTTCAAGAGATATTTCATTTAACAAAAATATTTAACATGATTAAAAAAGTTACATTGTACATTATAATGGGATTACACTATATAAGTTATTATTTTAGGCCATTTTATTATTGTTTTATTATGTATTTTTTATAAAATCTTATTGGCATAATCACATATTTATATTATAAATAGTTATATTTTCTTATAAAAAAGTATTAAGTAAAAGATTTTTTATTGTTAATGTATACATAAGATATACCATAATTGTCACACAGATTAATAAACTGGTTTACACATAGTACATGGTCCAATGAATAAAGGTATTGTTTTTTTAAAGTTATATAATTAGATAGTTTCATCTCCTTATCTATATGTGGATTTGGAAATATTTAGGGGAGGGGAGTCTAACCAAAATGCAGGGCACCTGACTTTGTTCACTTATGAAAATTTGTGAGACTACACAAATATCATTAAAATGTCATGTTATGTAATAGCAATATAAATATAATTTAATATTATTTAGTAACAGTAAGAAATTAGTTGTACACACAGTAAGGTTTCAAGGGTGTGAATAAGGACATATTATTATTTGATAGAAGATTTAGATTATTTGGGTGATCAATCTCCCTCAACACTAATTGATGTTATTTTCATTATTATTGGTTTTATTAAATGTATGTTTATCCTTTCCCCAATTAATAAAATGTATTAAGGATTTCCTGATTAAGGGGGGAACAAAATATTTATGCTGTTCAAACTTTGAAGAACATATATTATTGTTTATTTGTAATCGGGAAGTTTATATATAATTTATTATGAAAAAAATATATTTTATAAATTGACATGATCAATCTATTATAAAATAAATGAGATATGACTTGTGAATTGTGGTTGATTTGAAATACTTTTATTTACTAAATTAACAGATAATTCAACAACTTTTTTTATGAACTTGGTAAATTTAATAATAATTTTCTAAGCTAATTTAATTTTTTTATGTAGCTTACAAATTCACTCCTTATTTTGTTTAATTTTTATTTAATATTATATAATTATTATATTATCAGTGTCATATTTTTTGTCAGTTATTATTTTACAATATACTTTAAAATGATTATGTAATTCATACTTAAATACACAAATTTTACATTAAAAAAGAATATCAAATATTTAGCATCAATATAATATACTAATATATTATACAATAAATATATATTTGATTACCAAGAATTAAAACTTATTTATTGTTAATATCAAAATAATATAAAAACAACAATAAATGAATACTATAACTTTTCTAGCTGATTTTAAAACAATTTATGTTATTTGAGAAACATTACATTGTAGCATACATTAGTACTAATTATTTGTTACATTAACATGTCATATTTTATTTCCTTATATATGTTCAGACACTTGGGACACTTATTTCAGATGTTTGTTATTACATATGCATCAACTTTTAATAGATTTTTTGGTATAATATATCAAGATGGAACTTCTAGAAAGGTACATGAGAATATCCTGTAAATGTCACACACATGTTTAATTATTTAAGTAATGTACAAGTCATGACATTTTTTCTATTTTATTATATGTCGAAACCATTATGTCTTATTTAAAAGTCTTAATCTTCAATGTCCAATCAATAGGGTTCATAGCAGTCAGGGAAATTAAGTTTGTGTCAGGGAATCTGGACAGGAAGAACTGGAGGAAAAGTGTCGAGATATTGCTAGTTTGAAAGAAAAGATAAATAAGTCATAAATGTGTTTACTGCACATTGCACATCAAAATTTGTTTCGAATCTTAAAACATGTATATTATTCGCTGCTGTAGTATTGTACGATGGGCTGATCTGCAAAATGTTACATATCAGCCTCTATAAATATTGATGCATACATGTAATTTAATTTATTATGGAACAATTCAACTATTGGACAATGTCCCTTTTGCGAAATAATGATTCCCTATAACATTTTGTGTAATCATTTTTTTCGAGGTAACTTTGTAATAACTAGTTACATGTTTACCCATTGTTTTTTATTCCCATTCTAAACTAATATACAATTTATTATTGTATTAATGTACATTGAAAAATAGTAGGATAGTATTAATTATGTACATACTAAAAATATATCTGCACACATTTTTGCAAGATGTAAAAAACTGTCAGGGAAATTGATTAAAATACATGTTTATAATATTATTATTAATTTTTAAAAGTGTAAATATTACTTATATATTGTTTTCGGAGCTTAATACCATTATATTTATATATATATAATGTTTCCCATGTGGCCCTATACTTATCCAATAAAAATACATTTATTGATTCATGTGTGCTCTGTTATCCATTTTAAAGCACAGCGGGAGTGAGGAATAAGCAGATGAATGAGTAATCAATTTCCTACTCTCACTCCTGCATGTGTACCTATGCATTCATATAAGGACAGTCGGATTAATGAAGGTAAAATCAATACAATAATTCAGATAATCTATCTAAAATTGGGGTCGCAGTCGGTATAATGAAGTTTTAACTTATTAAGTTATAGTCCGTTCCTAAAAAAGGGTCGGAATAATGAGAGAGTCGGATTCATGAGGGTCCAAATAACAGGAATAGACTATTTTATCAATAGGAATAGATTTTTTAAGATATAAAAAATCTAAATTGGTATTTAACAGTCTGGGAAATTGAAAATTGGTCAGGGAAAATATTACTCTGAAATACTGTGAACCCTGTACCAAACATTTCTATTCATAAAATATGGGTTGTTTTTATTGATATTTATTAGAGGCTCTAATTGTTATTTTTAATGTAAGGAGGGTGGTAACCCTTGTTACAACGTTTTTATTATGTCCATGTTTTAAATAATTTCTCTTTATAGTTATATTTATTTGAATTATTGAAAATTATTACATTCAATAATCCATTTTGGTATCATAATACCATAAAAAATCCATTTTCCATTAATCATGCTACACAGTAAATTTTTATAACACAGTATTTTGTTATGTTTATTTTTGAACATTTAGCTAATTTGGTGATGGCGCATCTCTTTCTGCTAAATATCCAGTTTCATGTATTTTTCAAAAAAGGGGAATTCTAGTAGTCACACCTTTAGGTTTGTCGAATAGTCTATGCATTTTTTATCGAATAATCCACAACATTGCATAAAAAGAAAATGTCATGATTTAATATATACAATGTTTTACAATTTATATAATTTTAGTAAAAGTTGTTGCAAAATCACATTGAAAATATTGGTAAATAACATGCTGATTTAAAATTAATTATTATTTAAATTTCCTTCAAGAATCCCTACTATATTCGTTGAGTTTTTTTTTTAAACTAAACTTTTTTCATAAAATATACCATGAAACATTATTTTGTACATTTTAAAAATTCTAACTGAGAATAATCACTATGCAATCAGAAGTTTATAAATTATATTGACTGTTAAATAAATTTACATTTAAAACTATCGGTTTTCGATTGATGAATATATTAATTTAATCAATAAATTTGACTGAAACTCTCACCTTTTTTTTCAAAAGGTTTTGCTGTTAATTTTGTACAAAAATAACTTTAATGTGGTGTTTTTAAAGATATTTTTATTTAATTTGAATTACATAATATGAATTAAACTGCATGAAATTGTCCTCCAATTTCATTCACTTTCATCTAGACTATTTAATACTAATTAATTTTAATAGCTTGAACAGTGCTTGAGTTGATACCGTGTGATCTATTCTATACTAATTTATTAAGCATAAAGCAATAGGTACTTTAAATGCTATGCTGCTCATCGTACTTTTCTGTTTCTACAAGCTTATTTGAGTCAGCATTATACGAGCTAATTGTTATGTTAGACATAAGTTTAGGTTACCACAATTCCGGTAGTATATCTCTATCTACCTTTATTGGTATTTACCGAATGCTTCTGATTAGTTGGTAGTATTGTCTTCCATGTCCAGCCTACTGCATTCTGGCCCGTTGTAAATGAGTATTGCTACACTCTTGGAATACAATACATTGTAAGTGAGTGGTACAAAGAAGTGTGGTCAGATTCATATATCTTCTATATGTAGTATTTTGACTTAAATGTATTTCTAGTTTAATACACGCTATGTGATCATTTTAATTTCCATAAATTATTCATTATGTATGAATAAGTGTCCATTTCTTGACAATATTCAGAGAGAGGAAGCGCGGGAAAAGTTTTGCATGGTTCATCAAAATTCGTTGAGTTTACTGCTACTTTGTAAAACTTACAAAAAACACATTTTGTCATCCAACTGTCTGTTATTTCCGGAGATCGTTTGTTTTGATCCTACTGTATTCCTAAATTATTGGCAACTGCTGTATGTCGTTTTACTTGATAACACCCGGATAGTTCAATGGCTACAACTGACGCTATCACTAGTGACGATGATCTCTGTCCGCCACCTTTTGAATATTTATATTCAGATCACGAGGCCCCATCTCTGTTGTATACTACTCGTAGAGGTAATATTCATTATTATCTTTTTACTCAGTTATTGTTGTCACATTATTAAAATAATTATTGCGTTTTAGGAGCGAACGAGTTCTGTGCTCATGTAATGCCTTTATCGATAATATAGTTTTATTTTGATTGTATTGAAAAATGTAATATCATACTTCATTTTACTAATACTAATAATAATTTTAATAATAAATTTAATAATTTTACTATATTACTAAAAGCTAACATGAGCAATTATGATTTGTACTTTTGATAGTTTCTTCAGTCTCTGGTGATAGTCCCCTCAGATATTAAGACAATAATATTTTGATGAGCCTTTCATTTTCGTTAAAGGTGGAGTATTCTGTTTACTTTTCTTAAGAATATCTCATGTTGAAGTTATTGTAGATCGTTTTTTCTAATTTGTACGAGGAATCTTGGGACCAATATAAATTACTCATTAGAGCTAGGGTTTTCGAAATGCGGTATTTATTGATAAATTATAGCGATTAAGAAACTGGACGAAAGTCAGTGCTTGTAGAGTGGGCCCGATTTTCGGGCCAAGCCCGAATTGAAAAATATTGGCCCGAATGCCCGAAAAATGGCGCTTGGCCCGACAATTTTGCTCAGGTAAAGCCCGAAAATAAAAAATTCACTAACACCACAAACAGTCCAAGCTCTAGCGATCACAAAGTCGTATTTATCATTGATCAACCACACCATTGCATCTTTCCCCATAACAGAAGACCTTTTGAAAATGGCTGCATTGGCTCAAGCAACTTATGATAGAAGATTAAAAGAAAATGAAATCAGCAAGAAAAAGAAGGAAGATGAAGTCCTTAAATTGTTTCAGTCAGAAAAAACAAATACCCTTAGCATTTCATTCAGTAAATGTTAGAATTAACACTTTGAAAGTTTTAAAATGACTTGTTCAAGTCGTGGGAATTAAGCCGAGGGTTCGCAATAGCCTCAAATCCTCCATCACCGTTTTTATTCGTAGATTTGTTGTCAAAGGTTTGTCAGTTTTCAAGGTCTTCATTCTCTAGTCTATCAAGACAGACTATGTATGTCCATAGTGTTTTTATTACAATTTAAAAAAATTATCTTTAGTTCTTTATAAATTGAAGATTTTGATAATCCCGTTATGGAGGCAGTAAATATAGTTGTGTACACCAGCATTTTATCAGGTAGGTTATATCCAAGTTTATATTATATACATTTTAGCTATTTGTACTTATGCATTAGATACGTAAGTTTGTCGGACCAATAATTATTGATTAGGTTTGCGTACATTATTACTAAGTTAAATGCGACGTATATTTTAGCGGGATTTTAATGAATAACTAATATTTTGAATTAACTGTGAAAGTTTAATTGATGTAAAATTAAATCATAATATTATTTTTCTTAAATGAACTATATCTGTGTACTATGTATATTTTACTATATATATTTATATTAATTGATAGAGTCTAGTTCAACAGTTGCAGACAATTTTACCGTGCATATATACAATAATACGATTGATGTGATCAATAAAGTTGCAACGAAATATAATCTTAGAGTGACTGAGTTTACAGTATAGCACTGATCTTATATGCACGGATTTTTGTGTCGTGGCAAAATAAATGCGTAAATGAGAGCAGAAGACAGACTCCCCGGTGGTTAAATTAAGGTCTACTCAGGATTTTTGGTTATCCTTGGTGTGGAGCAAGTACACATCTTGCCAACAATGTGTCTTTATTTGCTTACCTAGACTGATTATACAAGGTAAAATATTTCCCCACTTAAAAAAGCTAGAGGAATTGATTGAAACTTGTAAAAGTATGGCTCCCTTAATCAGGTTCAAGCCAAGTAAGAATTTTGTTGAATTATTTTATTTAAAACTTTACCTTATATGAGGTTAATCGTGAAACGATTTTAGTATAAAGTATGTATTATTTTATATACTGTAAAATATATTTTGTAATAATATGTATTAAGATGTAATAATATTGTTGTAAAAATAGACAGTTAAACTAACTTAATTGGAACTTACGTTTCATCTGATTTATATTCCATATAAACTAGATTTAAGTAACTATTATGCCAAGTTGGTCTACGTATATGTACATATATGAATCACGAAAAAATTTAATATATATGAATTAAATAGGTGTGTTTTTCAATCTATTAATTTTTATAATATATTAAGTCTCGTGTAATATATATAACATATAGTATTGAGCTTACAAAAGATAACTTGAGCATTATATACAGCTACTAACTATTATATGTGTATGAAATTTATAATACTATGCTATTTGTAAGAGTAATTTTTAGTCTCATTACTGAAATTATGTTTGTATTAATATGACTATGTTTGGTAACATCAGTAATATTTTGCGTCAATTTATTTGAGATTTTTCTAATGGTTTATTTATTGTCTGTTGTAAATGCTAAATTGTATATGTACAAATATTTTTTTTTTTTGTAATTATAAACATTTATTATAATATTAATATGTTTAATATTATTATTGAAATGTATGACATTTATAAATCACTTCAGTGATATGACAATATTTTTTTTATATAATTCGTAATAATATATTTTTTAAAGTATGAACCATTAAACAGCTTAAGTATAAGTGGTTATACTACCGCTGTAATATATATTTGTCATTGACAATTAATTTGTTCTTTGTTTCATTTTTAAAGTTTTACTTATAAGTGAGAAAGATAGATCAATATTTTGATTTACCACAAAGAACAACTCACTATTTAAAGAAATAAATGGCAAGCTTTGAGTATATTAAATTATTTCTAATTTTGCATTCCTTTTATACTGTAAATTTATTGTAAACGTAAAATATTTAACTTGCTCATTGCTTGAGTGAACATGCTCTGATTTAAATTTAATTTAACCAAGTATTTTGATCAAATTAACTGAACTGGTTTATTATTATATAATTATTAGTATACCGGCCTGTTATTTTGTATTGTGTACATATTGTAATGACAAATATCTTACTTTTAATATGAGATTCAATTTACTTTTAGGTTGTGTTCTCTACAGTTATAGAATTCTCTTCGACATAATATGCATCGCTTTTTATAAGATTGACAGATAATAATGCCTTCTCGTTTCAACGTTGATGTAAGCAGGAGGTCGTCATCCAACATGCGTATCGCATGTCAGCTAATTCTGGTTAACACCATTTCTTTGCTTAACATGCACACACACACAGCTGAGGACACCTTCTTAGATCTCATAATTGTTGGACTTTGCGTAAATATTCCTTCGTGTGGTTTCTAGTTTACCGTAAATTGTAAACGGTTCATCGTCGCCGCAACTTGTTCACTACTTTATGTTTTTTCGGCAAGTTTACTTGTGTTTCGTTGTATAATTATAGCTATATCTGGATATGTAGGTAGTTCCAAATTCTATTAATTTTTCTCGTTTGGCTGTTCGTTATAAATACGAATTATGACCTACCTGGGTCGCGACATGTGAAGCAACAGACTTATTGATATTTACTTAATTAGGTAATTATTTCTATAGTGTTGCTCATCCAATCGATAATTAAATTAATGTTAAGTTTGTAGTTATTCTAAAGATAATAACAATTACTGAAAACTAATTTCACCTTGTTCTTTAAAAATATATATATGACTAAGCTATTATTAACTTTTTTATAAATTTAGTATGTTACGTGTTAGTTTTACCAGTTACAAAACAATACAATGATATTATATTTTAAATATCACGTGCTTTCAATTCTATCAAAGTTTATTAGTCAGTTTTGCAGTGATATCCAATCCAGACATATTTTGATACTCTGCCTAATTGTTTCACTCTTATCATAAACTTAATTGTTGTTTCATCTATATAATATTTGTTTAGTCCTTAAGTTAGTCTATGATGTGTACCAGCAGTATATTTAATATTGTCAAAATATTTCACCTATTAATCATATATTTTGTCAATATATAAATCAAACGTGCAGTTTTTGTTTCACGTGCCGCCATTGTATTTAAATACAATATAGTGTATCGTGTTTGTGATTTATCGATCTGAGAAATAGTGCAATTAAGTACGTCCGTTTTATCTTTTTAAATGTGACTTGGTATTCTGGATCTCCAGGTAATGACGTCTACTATGGCGATGCGATGAACCAGTCACTTGGACCGACAAGTCAACTCCGTCAGGCCGCTGGTCGGGGCGACGTCGGCCTGATCACAGACTTGCTGCGAGCTGGAATTCCTCTCGAATACGACAAGGTGGGTGGGACACGTTGTTCCCTATTTACTCGCTATAGTATACAGTGAAATGACTATGATCGCAGATGTTTAATCTAACTGGAAAGAAATTTAATAATTTGTATCGATGATGGTTAATCAACTATCTATATTAAATGTTGAAACGCGGTCATGCTAACTTATAATATTACTTATTTTTTTAGTTTATATTTTCTCATGGTTATATATTTGATACACTATACGTTTTATATTGTATTTTTTGGTTGGTTCAACTTATTTTATGTACTGTTATGTATATTAAATGTGATCATTCATTATAACCAACATTACCATATTTCTACGATGACTTAATTTATTAATATGTAGGGGGTAGATACTGTCCTCGTTTATTTTCGTCAATATAATATGTATTTGATGGCTTTTATATTTTATTGCATAATCTGACCTACATTCTATTCAAATAAAGATACTTTTTTGCACTCAAAATAGTTCTTAACCTATAAAAGTTTATTGTAAATAATTATCTTTTCACACGTACGCAAATCGCTAGCTTAATGTACTCTGCAGAAGGTCCTACTTAGGTGGTAATAGCGTGGAATTCACATTCCGTTATGTCAATAAAATCGGTTCTTGGACCGAGTTGCAATCTGAATAATTATACTGTTTATTGCTCCATAAAATTATTCTCTAATTTCTGTAATGATACACTTCTGATATACGATTTCTATATATTAGAATGGACTGTTTTGTCTGGTCAATAAATACTATTATGTTACCTTATTTGTGTTTATTTTGTGAGTTTGTAGTTGCAATGTATTCCAATATTGATTACTCGCCGCTATTGGTTACACTTTTACTTTGTGCTTGTATAGTTAATATGTGTAGGTACCTATATACTTTTAACAGACCTTCCATAATGAACTCAGCTAATTTTCTTTTGTCTTAAAATGTGGTCAATCTCCCCACTTCTCTTCTGACTTTATCGAATTTTAATTCACTCGTTATGGATGTTCTTTGTATATTTTAGTCGTTGGTTCGTATTTTGTCATTATATAAAATATTGTTTAGTTAACATTTTCCTCTTACCTTTGGGACAAAAATATTGAGATTATTATTAAAGCTAATGCATAAAATGTTGTATTATTTATTAATAAAATAAATGAACGTAAATAAAAAAAAATTTCTGCAAATCAAGGATGTAGCTATTTTGTAATTGTTAATTTTCATCATAATATTTCATTTAGACAAGTTTTAAATAATATATTATATCTATCAATGTTCGCGAATTTAGAAGCCTCGTCTGAAATTTGTGGCGCATAATAAATACACAACATATTTTTATTATGTGTTTATATAGTGTTATTGTCATTCTTTTAGAAAAATGTTGTATAATTAAATAGGTATTTTTTATATGTTCAATATTGGTATATAATAGTTCGTTCTATAATAAATCGTTCTACCCAGGGCTATTCTCGTCTTATTTTATTTTTTGGATAAGTGCCTGATATAACATTTGCCCGTTTTATGTTAAAACTTTATTGTTGTATTATATTACAATATTCTGTTACATTATAGTTATGGGGCGCATATACAAGCGTTTCATTAGTCTCTGGAAACCCGGCTTAGATCAATGATTCATTTACATATTATTATATAAAGTTACAGTAAATAAACACTCCATATATTCCCAAAACACTGCAAAAAATGATACAGTTATAGTGTTTCCTTTTTCTACAGCCAAAGCTTGATGATGGTTTAATATATTATTAAAACAGTCTACAAACATGACCTTAAATAAAAACATTTATGTGAGGTCAGATCCCCTCTCCTATGAAATTGATCCCCTAACATTAAGTGTACAACCTTACTGTTTTGATTCTCACCTATTATGTAAAAAACGAATAGGGTTAATGTAATTATATAATATATCAAATACGATATGACATATCGTGTATATTATACACATGTTTGTTGTTAATCTACGATTGGATTTATAATTTGTACAAACTGTTTACTGTTTAAGTTAAGGTTTATTGACTATTATTATCATACAAAATATATATTTTTTTTAATTCTTGTATTTTTTCATTGTTAATGTCCAAATTATGGTAAAAAGATATTAGTGTTCAAACAAATGCCCGTTTTGTTAATTTAGACAACCACATTACAAATCTGTGTGCATCCCTTTCTATATTGTATTTCTCATTAATTAGTTTAATTCTTTCTTTTGTACTATATTAATCCGTTTCGTATTTTACTTCATTGATTTTATCTTTATTTTTTTTAAACTGTGTGTCATATTAATGCTTTATAGGTTCCCAAATTTTATTCTTTATTTATCAATAAATTATTATCATTCAATGGGATTCTCTTATCTGGATTTAGTCTTGTGGACTATTTATAGTCATCACGTAGGTATATCACATACCTGATGTCAATTTATAAGCTTAATTGAGCACTCTAATTGAGCGTCATATACGTAACCAATTCTTAGACTCAATTAATTACTAACATGAATACAGTAGTAACTACTTTTCTAGTTCTTCAAAGTAATAATAATTTCACTATAGATAGATATTGGTATATTAAATTATGTTTTGTCTATAAAATTACATTATTTTAGTATTATGCATTTCGACTATTTGTAACAAATTTATTGTATATATATGTTAAATTGTCGATAATATTTTAGGAAGTGTGAATTAAGGAAACTTATTTCAATCTATGTTATTTAGCTGTACAAGATCAATAAAATGTTAATTATGATTGAATTAAAATATAACCTGTATTATTATTTAATATATTACTTTTAGCTTGTATTATTTTACTTGGTAAATTGGTACTTGTAATAATAGCTTGATTTACTGCAGTAAATATTTATTTATAATATTTTATCTGATTTTAGCATCAGTAAATATGAACAACGGAATTTTGTCTTAATCTAGATTTTCTATTGTATTTACGTTCTCATCATTTTGTAGATTTGTATTGCTTCTATTTACTGTTGACATTAGTTTGAAATAAAGATTATGTATTATAGACTTTATGTACTTTATGTGTAAGCCCTTTCTTAAATATGTGGCTAAAATAGTTATTTTTCAATTATGTTTTATTAGTTACAATGTATTTTTTATTGTTACTAATATCAGTTCACTAATAATCTCATCTCCTCCATATCCACGAACCACACAATCACTCACACAGGACGGCAAAGGTCCACTCCACTATGCGGCCCTCAACGGTCACGCCTCTGTGGTGAGAGTGCTTCTGGAGGCTCGGGCCGAAATCGATCATACGGACTCGGTAAGTCGGTGTCCAATTGTAGACTCTTTCTTGTCCACTGTCCTGCACTCTAGCATTGTTCCCGTGGATGCTGTACTGTATAAGTTAGTAAGTAACTCATTAAGTTATGAATTTATTTATATTTTCTGAAGCAAAGAAAAATGGAAATTTCATGCATGGCTAGTTTCACCAATAGGATTTATCGTACGATATATTATTGATAAATCGTCGTGTAGTTGTTATTGTTAACTAAATTTAAAGTTTAACATATATTATAAAATCGTAATCTTATAATCTTTGTAAATCATTAGTATTTTTATAATCTTTATTATTTTATAAAATCTTCAAAATAAATAAATCATTATAATTTAAAACAAATTGTATATCATTATATTGTTTGTATCAATCTGCTTTGATGCAGAATATTTTGTGGTTGGTCATTATAAATATTATCACGTTTTCTTTACATCGGTATTTGGAGTAAAATTTTATATTGTGTTTTATAAAAGTGTTCGGCTTCAGTATACTGACGTTGTCTTCATTAAAGGTCATGATTAAAATTATATGAGTGTAATATTTGTTTGTACTATATAGAACTGTATTTCGCCAATTTAATTAAACTACGCTAACACATAATAATAAATACTAACCTATTTTATATAGGTGGTATTAGACTCTATGGTGAACTATTTTCAGTGTGAAGGTGTGTGTCTAAAAAGGTCGTATATTTGATTTAATTGTAGGGATACTTTTTAAAATAAAAAGTAGTGATCATGGTAAAATGATGACTGTATGAAGTAAATATATACATATATGTTATAAAATATTTACTACTATAATATATTTCGATATATTATCGGATATTATTAAATTTTCAATATTACTATGTTTCTATAGTGACACAAATTATTTGTTATTTTAGAAACACAGCAATATTGAACATTTGATAATATCTTGTAACAAATTGAAATTTATTGACTTATAAAATTTAACTATATTAACACGTGGAGCTTTGAAAATCCGAAAAACTACCATCCTAGATTTACACTGCACAGGGATGAGCACCTTTCTAAATTTTTATTTATTACATATGTTCACTGGCATCGCTCACAAACGTAAATGTGTTCGATTAATTTACTGTTTTCCAAAGCATACTGCTATTTTAAATTGCACAGGCCTCTAAGCATCACACAAAAATAATATAACCTGAGGTTTTAAAAAACATATAATAAATTTTACCACAAATCAAACACATTTATTAATACAATTGTTTTGTTTGTATGCTTGTTATCGTTGTTATTGAATTATATTTTTTAATAGAATGGCTTTAATATTAAATTTTGTCTCTATGTGATTTAAAATGTTTTTACAGTATAATGTGTCCTGTGCGTGATCATATGATGCTATAAACTGTAAATTATGTTTCATTATTCCACAATTAGTTTTTCGAAAATTGCAAAACAAAATAATGTAAGTAGTACTGTAGTTACACAAATTATGAACTGCGAACTAAATACATATTATATCAATTTTATAGCAAATATAGAGTAATTTTCTAAACTTATTTCAGCATAAAAATTGTCTTGATTTTTGTTATTCAAATCATATTCCGGGTACTTATTTCCCCTTATCCCCTCAAGTGTTTCCGGCTTTTTACGGATTCTAATTATATCCCTATAGACAATTTATATAAAGTGGGATACAATTTCATACACTGCTTGAACTTGTTTATTAACTTATATAAACACAATTTTATGAGTAGTATTACTTTACATTTCTCGTAAATATTATAAATTGAAACTAAGCAAAAAGTATTATTATTTCTTTGATATTGTATTTATTAAGTTACACAATTTATGTAAATTAAAACATATCGTTTAAATTTATTATATGAAGCTCGTATGAAAATATAGAGAAATTATGCCTTTTACTTCATTATAAATATTTTCCAATAATTTAATGCTTTTATTTTAATACTAATTAACAGAGTTGCCACTCGTCCCAATTTAAACGAAACGTCCCGAATGGCCAGAGTTTGTCTCGATTTTTTGCTCAGAGACAAGATTATGGAAAATGCTTTAAAAACATGCTACCATAGAGTGGCTATGGTCCAAATACCTTTAATTGTTGTTGATTTTAGTATAATGTCAAAGGGGGTTTCCTAAAAAAGATTTATGATGGGAATTAATGTAAAGTAGTTTTTACCCTGTCTATTTCTTCCTTTTAAAAAAATTCAAACCTGTACTATTAATAATAAATTGTATGACCTCTATTTTAGATTATTGTACCTCTGTGTGTTACTCTTTCAATATGTATGAGTTCCTTAATTCTACAATTACTAACTAATTTTTAATACAAATGCTTTGCTTTGTTGCAATGTACAATTCATTTTTGTTTTTATTCGTTTATTATTTTAATAAATATTTTTTGAGCTGAACTATAAGAGATGAAAATTAATATTTTAGTAAGGTTTTTATATTTTACTAATACTTGGTTAATACCCGTTTATTTCCTTTTTGCTAATGACATAATCGCAGGATATTGATATACATCAAAGGATGAATAAGCCGTCACATACAGTCAGATTTCCTGAACTATTGTTTCCTCCCCTTTTATGCATAGCTGTTATAACTGTCTGAAACATCAACACGACCTGTACTTTCATTATTATAAAATTCGTGAATCTCACAGTGTACTGAAATGGAGGGGTGTACGCAACACCGTACAGACGTATATTATAGTGCGAATCAGATCAGATTATCCCTGAATTATTTGCATTCAGCGAACCCTCACGTAATATATTATTATCCCTTCTACCCCTGTATACACTTCTGATATCCAATTTCATTATCCACCGAGAACAGGAATCCTGAAACCTTTGATGTGATCTGAAATTAATATTTATTTGATGATATTGTGATGGACAGATGTCAGTAAAGTGCTTTCATCTATTGTATAATCATCAAAATTATTTAATATGTCTTCAAGTCTGCTAACAGTATTAAGTAATTGTATGGGCTACCCCTTAACTTACTATTTTCTTGACTTGTCCTATATTAAAACTAAGCAGGAATGTTTTTCTCTATTATTATTTATTCCTGTTTTGTATGTCGTAAATGAAAGATACAATATCGGATGACAATTATATTCATTATTTAAAACATATTTAAATTAATCGTTATCTAAAGGCTAAATATTGTTTTATATTAAACATATTTTACTTATAAACATTGAATTGGTCAAGTTTAAGCATAAATTATATATAGTGTCAAACACTGTTCACTATTTTATTATGCTAATTTCAAATCAAATTAACTTTGTTTACATTAAAAACATACACCTGCATCAACATTGTTTTCTATACAGTATGCATAATATTAGGGAGTTGTTATTCTTTCACCGCATGCCTGATAGCTCACAATTCGGTACCTAAGTTTTCAGAATGTAATGAATGTATTATTCTTGTTTTTTTCCAGTATAAGTTATAATTTGTTATCATTCATTACTTTGAAAATGATGACATTTTAGACAAAAAATTGCGATAATAATATGACAATTCCAATAATTTTATAACATAATGAATTCTGCAATAATAATAAAGACATTTTACACGATAAATCTTTTTAGTAAATTCAAATTTGTAAAAATTAAATCACTAATTTATTATGACGTAAAATTTTTAAAATTAAATAATATAATAATTATTACTAGTAAATATCACCCAAATTAAAAGTTGATACCTATTTGACGGTAGTACATTGCACTATTATAGCCTCCACTGGTTATCACCGTAAACCAAGAGATCATTTCCTCACTGCACCTTATACCTCTCCCTCTGTCAGCTGGGTTACACAGCACTGCACAAGGCCTCAGCACAGGGCCACAGAGAAGTGCTCCAACTTCTTCTGACTCATGGCGCCGACGTCAACCGTCAGGATACCATGGTGGGTGCCCCCCGGGACACTGTCTCTACTTTCTGTCTATAGATGTTACTGTTACTGTAGATAGCCATACTATAATAAGGATGGACAGCCCATCTGTGTTTATCATGCGCGCGTAGCTGCTAAAGTCAATAACGTGAATATTTATTACAACAGTGGCTTTTAATTTAACGTTTTTTATATGCCGATGCGGAATATAAGGAGGTAAACATTTAACTATGCTAAATAATGTGTTGCTAAAGGGTACACTGTTTGCATGATTATATTTATTATTCTTATTTCTCACATTAATAAAATAGGCTGCAATTAAAAAATTTGGTAAATCAATTTTTATTGATGTGTAATATTGCCAAATATTTATATAATATATATTACATTCATTCCTTAATATACCCAAAAACAATTATAAATTACATAGCTTTTAGCACATCCTGTAACAGTATTTCAGGAATTTATTTAAATAGTTTTTCATACATTAGTTATATTGAGAAAAATATAAATAAATTTTAAGTTTTTAATAGATATCGGTGTGTATTATCGATTTTTCCCTATACGGTATTGAAACATTTTCTAATGTATACCAGCTGAGAAGCACAGATGGATTATTTATCTTAACTAGATAGTAAAATATATCTATGGAATGTATCCTTCTATACTACGCATGAGTAGTCGGCTTGAGTTCAAACTTTTCTTTTTGCGTCCTGCCTGGTTTAATACGTATAGAGATTAATTACTTTTAAAGTGTTCTTTTGTTGGCAATAATGATGTCTTGCTATTTCGTGCTTGTCTATTATACTTTAGCTACTTACCTTTCTATGTGGTTTAAATTACTTTCTGATTATGCATCTTTCATTGACCATAAAGCAGGAAAGATTTTCTAGCTTTAAAATCATAATTTTACAATTATAAATAGGTGTAATTAATGCACTGTAGATTTTTTTCATAATTTTTATCTATGGTAGTTAATTTTTTTGTTTATATGTGTAGAATTTTAACATATTTAGTTCAGCATTGATTGATAGTATATTTGGTTTTGAAATATTGAAAAAATTATATGACTAGTTTGTTTCGGAACCGCTAAATAAACCGTAATTATCTTGAATGTTTTGTGATTTTTTATTATACATAAATAATTGATAATAATCGTTTTATGTTCTATTTGAGTTGTTTTGTCATTTAAAGAAGTAATTTAGAAATTATTTTGTTTTAAATTTTTATTACATAATAATATGGTTTTTAACATATTTGACAAGAAAGATCTTATTTATTATGGTAGTTTATGTTTTGTTCGGATATCATTTTTTAATCAATGAATTTTGTAAATTATTTTCAGCTTAGACGCCTTAAGTGATACAACATATTATTATGTCATTTTTATATTTATTTAATATTGTTTTTCATAGACGGTATGCCCAACATTTGTTGTGCCTCTTATTGTGGTTACATTCAGGTGAAATAGTATGAACCCAAACTATATTTTTTGTTACATATTTTACAAAATAACAATACGATACTTATGAGATATGATTACATAATATTATAATTTTATTGATTTATCAATTTTTGTGTAAAATCAACATATGCCCAATTAAAGCGTTCGGGATTCCCAAGCCCCCTTAAAACCCATTTTGAAGTGCCCCGTATATAATAACACGCGGAAATTCTTGAATTTTATGAAAAAGTGATAATATCATTGAAAATTATATTGTATTTCAACCTTATTCTGATATATAGTTTATTGTACATTAAGCTATTGTTTTTATATAATTATTTATAGCAATCATTTAAAAGATTGACATTTTCTATATATTTTATTGAATAGATTGTTACATTGATTCAAAGTATGAAACTAACTATCCAAATGGATGTTTACTTTTTAGGCTTATTACATCTTACAGAGTTATGTAATTTTCTTATATTTTTGTGAATATAACATGGCTATATTTAAAAAAAATTATGAGCAAAATTAAACTTGTTAAAATTAACCCTTGAACAGTTCTTTGGTTTTAACTAGGGGAAAGTGTGGGGTACCCTGTTTGTTTCATAGCATGTATTGCTGTATTCATTGAGACATTGCTTATTTTCGCTCAGCATGGTGTGTGTGTTATAATTTAATGTGTTGCTTTGTGTGCAATTCCCCCACATCCCACGCTTGACCCCTCCAGCATGGCAACAGTCCCCTTCATGAGGCGGCATGGCACGGTTACTCGGGGTCCGTTGATGTCCTCTGTAGGCGGGGGGCCTACGTCAGTATCATAAACAAGGTGGGTTCTGTGAACCTGCTGTAGAAGGAATCAGATTTTGCTATGAAGTGAAACACATTTTTTAATTAATAAGAGAAAGTTGATGGTTTTGGTATAAAATAGGATTACAGATTGTTTTGTGTCTAGAGTGACATTTAATTACTCACAATGTTATATATTTTACAATCTATTTCCATATTAAATATGTTTTGTCATATGAAAATATTTTTTTAAATGCATTAATCGATTACATTCAATCAATGAATATTACTTTACATATTTTATTCAAATCACTAATATATTTTCAAACACGTTAGGGGTGAAAACTCTAATGCAAATAGTCGCATAGAACTTCATGGCCTTTAAGAAACATATTGCGCCTGCTACTTTATGAAAAACCCTTTCGTGGGAAAAATTGATTGATGAAAATCTGTCTGACCGCAGCTCGGTGTTCTGGCCTCCTTACGTTAAATTACGTGTATTAAATACTACTAACGTTTACTCAATCAGATAAACTAAGAGGATTTACGCATAATAAAAGTAATTGAAGCTTTATAAATAGATGCACTTATTATGTAAGCAGTATTAAACTCGTATAAGAGTAAGATTTACAGATACTATAATATTACTTTTTTTCAATTCTTAACCATAAATAGATTTCGACAGTAATGTAAGTTGGAAGTTGAATAATAATACTCGTGACTCAAAAATTCATTTAAGACAGTCTTAACCTTGAATTAATATTTACTTTGAAGATTTAATACTTTGTAATCGGTCATAAAATAGTGCAAAGTAATGGTTTCGATGACACCAATTTGAGGTTTTCAATGCTTTGTAGACTCTTCTATAAACATAGTAAGTTTTCTTAATTTTTTGGCGAGGTTTACATATTATACATATTGTATGCACTTATGTTTAATAATCCCCTATTTTGATGAGATATTTGTATTTTAGCGTAAAGAGGAAGTATACAATATGGCGCGAATTTAGCTCTTTTTTCTTTCATCAAATATATATGCGCCGAATATCCCACCATGTCACTTTCATCATGATTCCTTCAGAAGTCTAAACTTCAAGTACGATCCCATCGATAAAATTAGAACCGTTCCAATTGAAAGAATAATTTATTTATAGATTTTAATAGGTCATTGTTTTTTAACGTAACACAATCCAAAAAACTTGTTTTTATAGATACCTAATTATAGACTAATGATATTGTTTAAATGGTTCACAACATATCGATTTGATATTTTCAAAAATAACTTTATTTGTGAAGTTCACTAATTAAGGGCTTTTCTAAGATTTAAAAAAATTCTATTTGATAACATTTTAAAACGCTATTTCTCTGAGCACATATCTTTATTTAACCTATCTATAGGCGTCTATTCTGAGTGTGTTTATAGGGTTATATTATATAATTATAAAACTATTTAGACACCTTTTCTTAGTTTTGTAAAAACGCTTATCCTAAGTTTTGGTGGTCATGTATTTCAGGTTTGTTTAACGTCTCTTTGAAGTGTCCGTAAATAAATATTTTATTGTGATAAATATGCGACATCGAAACCTCAGAATAGGCGCCATTTGAAAGAACGGGGGTGGCTAGCCGATCCAGTCACCCCATCAAATACGCCACTGAAATATAATTTATATTATTAGCTGCTTCATTTCAACAACATTTTATACTATACTTAATAACTGTACCACTTGACATTCATAAATACAATAATACATTGTGACTTCGTGATGATATAGTTTAAAATTAACAGATAATTTAAAATTTAGCCATTGTGACCTTGACACATTTATTTGGCTAAATTCCTGCAATATTGTACAATTGCTCGACTTACAACTTTTTACGTTTGATAATTGACATTATAATATTATATTATATAAATATATGCATTAATAGATGTATATAATTATATGTAATGATATTTTTATGCACTTTAAATTTTCATCATTTTGATTTTTAGCATCGCTCGACTTATAAAAAAAACTACATTAATTATTTATTTAATGTTTTTAGCTGTTTTGTGCAACATGTTATAGATAGTCTGAATTAATTTGATGTTAGTATTCACTATTACAAATTGCAATCGCTTTTTTCCAATACATATATGCTCCGGTTAATATGCTCTAATTATAAAGCAATGAAGTGAGAGGTTTCCGCGTACATTATATTATAATCATTTCCTGTGGATAGAATTACCTCCGTCTTCTCTACTCATAAAAGAACTTTGATTTATATATGCTTAAGATATAAGCGTACTGTTTAATTCCTGCATAATTAATTCGTATAATCGGTTCATGCATTTGCAATATAGAACTATAAAGTTTTTTTCAACAATCACGATTTCCTTCGTATTATAATATATTTGAACGAAATGTAAATCACGATGACAAATTTCTTCATTACAAATTAACATTTTCTTACAACTATCTCATGCAGAGTGAGTGAGGTGGGGGGTGATGTATCTGGTATATAGTAGCTTTATGACCAGTCATCTAAGGGACTTCATGGAGATTCGGTTAGGTCTGATGTTCAACCACGATTAGGTAACCTGTCGGTTAACTACAAAGACGAGCCTTTTATGCCAACTATAGCCGGACTGACACAGGTAGGAAAATCAACCAATTCACCCGAGTAAGTGTGAAGATTGTTGAAGTTTGCCACATTCTACTTTTTTTCGTTGTGGTAATATTATATTCTATAGGAGGTATAGGCCTTGTCATTCGGAAACATGTAGGTTATATACGTTTATTTAACCTTTTCTACCGCCGTAGCTGATGAGAGGTATGAGGGAGTTATCTCATCGGGATCTGCCCGCCATTCATCTGGTTTCTGTCCTCTTGTGCCGCGTTGTTCTCCCAGTGTTTTCAACATTACTATTGAACACGGACTGTGCTTATTGATATTTTTTGACTATGTGGTATACTTTGCATTACTTAAAAGTTTCTTGTGAATTATGTAATGAAAACAATTTGTATACGACTTTTTTTTCGTAGTGTTATCATTTTCAATATGTTGCTTAAATTCGTTCTTTCGAATAAAATAGTTTTTATATTCTGGAATGGCTATATTTTATAAAAAATTGTTGTATTGAGAAATGTTTTATTTCATTTAAAAATCATAATTTATATCCTTGGACAATTTAATATAATATGGAAATTTCTACAATATTCACTAATTTGATTAAAAACGTTTAATTAATATATATATATTATTATATACTCATACTGTAATCTTATAATGTTTTCATAGCGGTATACTATTGTTACATAACCTGTATGGTCTAATAATACTTAAATCAGTTTAGATTATAATATCGTTGCATTATTTCTGTTTTAAGCGTTTTCACACATAAAACTATTATTGTTAAAATACACACTATAGACAGACATCGGTAATTATTAACTGTAGATAATTAATCGATTCAGTCGTTCCCATAATTAGTTGTGATTAGCTTTCTGTTTAATGTTTCAAAACATTTATTTTCACTAAATATAGCGTGTATACGTTTAAATGTTAGACGTCATGAACATCGTTTTGATATTAATAATTCCGTAATTCCGTAATAACTCCGTATAGTTTAAGACAAATTGCAATTTACAAACTGCGATTACTTTTTAAACCAATTTTCGCTCCTGTATGTACAAGTTTAAATGTACAATCTTCGTTTAATTATGATGTAACATTAAAACGTAATATATATTTTGCATTTTAGTCGAACTTCACTGCCCTTCATTTAGCCGCTCAAAATGGCCACAATCAAAGCGCCCGTGTTCTTCTCTATGCGGGTTGTGATCCTGACGCGAAAAATAATGTGAGCCCCGCTTTTATGTTGTCTTTTACATATTTTGTTGTTTCGTTATATATAATAATTATCTGGCTGCCTTGGCGTATTGGCGTAATAGAAATAAATGATTTATTCTGGAGATACATTGTAGATATACTTATGCCATAATTACTAGTTTTATTATACATTTTATTACATTGCATTTCGTGGCAAAGAACTGTCAGAAATGTCGCGTTATTCTTAGGCAGCTTCCTTCGCTCTATTAAATAATGTCACTTATAAATTAATAGACAAAGCATATTTATTATTCATGTCAAGTTGCATTTAACAAGTAAATTATTCTTCAAAATAATCATTTTAAAAATAGTTTGATTAATTTTCTTATGTATTTTCAAAATTTGTGAAATAACTGTTTCAAGTTATAGGGTGTGACAAAATGGTTGATGATAAAAATATAGGTATAATTTTATATATTCGTTTTTTTATTCCTAGTAAAGTAATTATGGCAATTTTCATGTTTCAATAAATTGCTTGTAATCTTACATTGACTAATTTTGGCAATATTTCGACGATTTATCGTTATTTAAGAAACTTTATAATTACCTTTATGCATATTTATTACTGTTCCATTTAGACTTTTTACACATTTGCAACATTATTCAGTTCCGTCTTACAATGTTGGAGAAAAATCCACCATTGACTGTGTATCGATTTCACTAATGTATGATTGCATCATTTCACCGTTGTCTATTCAAGTATATAATATTATGACGTAACACATCTTGCTGTATTTTCTAGTCACAAGCACACTGTTGACCTCACCCTTGTAATATTGGCATGTTTTACCAGCAAGCATGTAGGCAGCCACTAGTTGTGTCTGATTAGCCTGCTTCCTATCCTTATAATATAATAAGTAATATTAGTTTGACATGTTAAACACTAACAGCTATGTTTTCGCTGTGTCTATAGGTTTAGTGGAATTACTTACACACTATATTCTTAGACAATAATTAGATACAAATTGCAACAAGTAATTGCGATCATAGTGATTTGTAATTCATAATTTGATGTTGCAGCAATGTAGCACATGCACATTATATTTATATAATGACATTTAACTTCTAATTCGATGTCAAACTTTATCAAATGCCAAATAAAAGTTCACTAAGCTTCCGCTGTATAAATACCTGTAGTATGTCTAATTATCTTTGAAAGAATAACATTATTTGCTATAATTTTTTAATATATATTATTCTTATTAAATATAAAGAAAATACACATTTTTAATATGTATTCAATTATTTTTGTCATGCGTATATTTTATAAGTAATTTTTTAACTGATTAATTCTTTGTACAACTCATTTTCTCCACATTTCAACCTTGACCTCACTGTAACTGATCATTATTGCGCCATTATTTCCCCTCCCCAATCTCCAATCGCAGTACGGCGACACCGCCCTGCACACAGCTTCCCGCTACGGGCACGCCGGTGTGTGCCGCATCCTCCTCTCGGCCCGCTGCCATGTCAACGAGGTGAACAAGAACTGGGACACCGCCCTGCACATAGCGGCCGCGCTCAAGCGCCGAAAGATCGCTCGCCTATTGCACGACGG
The DNA here is from genome assembly GCA_034780555.1 of Coelogynopora nodosa. Classification (NCBI taxonomy): domain Eukaryota; kingdom Metazoa; phylum Platyhelminthes; order Proseriata; family Coelogynoporidae; genus Coelogynopora; species Coelogynopora nodosa. Next base: position 21,503 of record JAUZND010013674.1, on the reverse strand, counting down.
AGGGGCCGATGTACGCCTGCGCAACCTGCAGTCTGAGTCGTCCATCGATGTCGCCCGACGGAAGCGGCATGAGGAGATCCTGGAAATCCTGTTGAGCCAGGGAGCAAATGGCGGAGGTGGCGGTGGGGGAGGAGGTGGACAGGGGAGCCGGCCGCTCTTCAACATGCACCGGGTGAGAGTCGTTTGAGTGTGCAGTCATGTCCACGCTGAGAAATTCTTTAACATGAATATGGAGATATTTGTTTATAAAATTAATAAATCATTTGGACACCTCCGAACTTACTTATTTATTTTCGGGGGTAACAAAAACTTTTTTACGAAACTGTTCGAACCAAGTTGTTTTGTATAATTTTGTAATAAAATATATAATTTAATATTATTAATTATTGTTAATATTGTTTTGTTAAAATATTGTTTTCTAATATTAAATTAAATAAAAATTTCCGAAATTTTTTATTTGTATTATTAATATGATAAATGTAATTGGTGTTGCATCTTATGACCGTTTTTTAATAAAGTGATAGAAACGAGGCAGCCACGAGATTAATGCCACATCATGTGCTACATAATTGTTTAATCTAAGAGATTATAATGTTATTCATTTTCTATTTTCATTAGAGACTAATTCCTAGTTGAATATATAAATACTGTAAATATTCTTATTATGATAGAATCTATGGTTATTATAAGTTAGTACAGAAAATAAATTGAAATATTTCTTGTTTGTACATGAAAAATGTAACCTTTTCCTAATATTTGGCAAAAAGCATTTAAAACTCATGAACGGTATTGAGTAATACAGAATTGTGATTTGGTCTATTTCACTGTGTAACGATTATATCACTTATTAATGGTGACTTATTCAGAGTTGCATTACAACCAGGAATGAACGCAATCTAATTAGTCTTATATTGATGTCACTTTAATGTTTTATTCATACATAACTAGAGGGATAAGTCAGCACTTCACATTTTACTGCATCTACCTACTGTATGCTGTCCGTATACCGTGGAACATTATTTATTATTCATAATTTAATCATTAAGGTAACGTAAAGTCTGAAGGAATCAAAACATCAAATTTCATAATATATTATTCTATTTTTAAACTTTATCATTAAGTTAATTTTCGTTTGTTAAAAAAGTGATATTTTTTATGTATTTTCTAATTGGAAATTAAACTATAAAATATTATGTTGTACTCTAAATCTGAATTATTTCGTCTTACTGAAGTCATAATAACTCATCGGTTACTTACTATTATTAGTCGATTTATATTTCTACACATGGAACTGACATGAGCGGATTGTGGCTTTTGACAGAAATTCATTGTTTTGAAAAAACAATGAAATTTACATTTTTGAAATTATTCCATGATATATTATTAAAAAATTCATCATAATTATAATAAGTTATAACACAATGTGTTATATATATAATAAACTCACAGACAGTAATCTTATATAAAAAATTAATAAGTAAATTCTTTGATAAACAAAAGTTAAGTAGTATAAAACTAATTTTACTATAGATAAAATGATAAATACGACGCATGGCTTTGTACATCTATGACAGTAACTATATTCTTTGGAATAGTAGCAATAAATAGTGAGTACACTTTTTTATAACATGTTTTTATTAACCTTTGATTATTTTATATCTTGTTAAATTTGAAGCATTTTTAGGGATATAATATTTTATCAACCTTATTACTAATATAAGCGTATTTGTAAAATGATTGTGTCACATCTTTCAATTTGTGATAATCATCAATAATCGATTCCATCTTCCCCTCTGTCCACCTGTCAATCCACAACTCCTATCCGCTCCGGGCAGCATCAAACCTTCGACTCCATGGCAACCATGACGAACAACGCCGCCAACAGCCAGCAGCCCCGTGCACCACCCAACCCGATGACCACCTCCGGGCCCCCTCAGCAGCCAGCTCCTCATCCTGTTCTCCAGCGCCACCGTGGAGGAGGTGGTGAAACGGTGGGAGTGATTATCCCCCAGCAGCAGACCCAGTCCTATCACCAGCACCTCTCCAGGGAGTCTCCACCGCCTCCCCCACCTCCTCATTCGCGTCCCCACCCTCTGCCTATCTCTTCCTCTGGCCCCGCCGCTTCCGCTGTTGTTAATGGCAACAACGGTGGTCAACAGGCAGCCACTGCGGATGGGGCGGATACCCTGCGCAAGACCAAGAAGAAGTCTTCTCTGTTCTCCATATTCAGGAAAACTCGGGTGAGACATTTGCTTCTTGTGTTATTTTCTCTGTAGCGTATAATTACTTCAATTTGAGTCTGTGTCGAAAATGGGGTCTATAGTGGACTTGAAAACTCGAACAATATGTTGTGACTAAAAAATACTTCTATATTTTAATTATTGCTCATTTTGAAATATGATTCGAAAATCAGACGTAAACTACATATTATTATAAATATTGTTTACTGATATTAGAGTATAGAAAACTAATCTATTGCTTTCTTGTTAAAAATGACAATATAATTTTAAAAATTAAATATTTGCAATTGATTAGTAATTCAGTTTTTTTTTATGTATATATGTTAATGTGAAATATATATAAATTGTTAGTTACTATTATTGAATAAACGTATTAATTACATGTTCAATCAGCTTTCGAAAAGATTTCTTGTAAAATCGCTTTTAAAAACAGGAATTTTTAATTTAATTTATATAAACCTTTTGATATTCATAATTTTAAAAAATGTTATGTAATTATCATTTTTTTACAATTAAATTAGTTCAATTATTAAAGTAAAGTATACTTGTATAATATACGGTTACCATATTGTTAGGCAACATCTGTAAAGAAACTCTGTAAAGACAACAATAAAGAATTTTGATACATTGATCAAAAGTTTTATTATTTTGATTGCCACTTTGAGTGCTAACTATAATAATGTATTAATAAATCTAATAATTTCTAACCTTATGAAAAATAACTATAACTACGTTTTTAATAAAAGGGTTTATATACCTTCGATTTAGGGGTTGGCCTACCTAATAGAATGAGAATTTGTGTACCAAAACACACTTATACTGCTATATAGATTTAAATCACATCGCCCATGCTCCAATTGCTTGTTGAGGGTAAACATGCCGGAGGCCACCCTAGTTCATATTTTGAGGTAACTTGCATTCACCCCTTACCTACCTATCTCCTCTCCACGTGTCTAATTAATTATTGTTACATTCTTCTTTCAACACATATAGGTGGAGAAAGTGTTTTGACTGGCATGTCGGAAAAGGAAGAGTAGGCATTATGTTCTGTCAAATCGGTCGATTAAATATAAAAATACGTTATTCTTCATTATTGATTAAATTATTTGAAGATTGTTTAAAAGTGGTTTTACGAAATCAAATTCAAAATCAAAATCGTCTCTCATATTATTATAGAAAGAAGCCTACACATAAATTTAGATAAATAAGTAACTTTATTTAAGAAACTGGAACATGATTTTTCCATATTATAACTCATATTGCCTTGCGATATATTATGTGATAATAATATTATTGCTAATCATTAGTATATCGTAGCATTGTAACACAGAGTTCACATTTTTCTGTTGCTTGGCATAAAGCTTTCTCACTATATTGTAAGTCTGTAATCAAGACATCTCACTATAGGCGTGTTACGATAGATTTGCATTACCGCTTTTTACTTATATAGTAGTATTTATCGATTTAATTTCCTGTGCTCTGATTTATGCCGTACTTTATTGTTGTCTTATACCAGATTGCAATTTTTTATTGAATCCTTTCGTTAAGTTAAACATAATATAGAATGAATGTCTTCGTAGCGACTGTTAGGCGTTTAAAACTCAATAAATGTATTATATTTATTTGAGTAATTTGTTCATTAGCTACAGTAAATTAAAAACAGTATACTAAGTAAATAAATATACTTAATTAGATGCTTTTAGAACAATATATATTTATTTTAATTTAAAAATTACAACACCGAATTATAGTATTAAGTTTGACTGGTAGATAAGTCAAATAAGGAAATATGATAAATAATAAAAAAATTATATTTTAAATAATTAATATTTAGGTATTTAGTATATTGATCATTATAATAATTTAGTTTTTGAATTTTTTTATTTTATTAAAAAGATACATTAATATAAACATTGAAATTATTAAGTTATAACATTTTATAATAGACTAAAAGCATTATATAGCTATATATTTTTACATGGTATAGATAGGATAGTTTAAGTTTTACTGCCCTATTAAGGCTTGAAAGACAATAAATAGCGGGGAAAGGTATTAATTTTTCTCGAAGTGTGCACCAGAAAAAGTATAAAACAGGTTATCATCCCTCCCTCCAGAACCGTAGCAAAGACCAGTCTCACGCAGCGCCACCACCCGCCTCCATACCGCAGACAAAGTCCAACAACTCACCCGCTCCACAGGCGGTAGTTGCAGCCTCTGACACACCGGCGGCGATGGTGGCTGGTCAGAACCTCCGCCCGGCGGCTGGTAGCGGTTTACAGGAGCAACATCGTGTCTCTGTCGGCCAGAAGAGCAAGCAGGTCTCCAGGTTGCAGCAGTCAGTTAGACCTAATACGGCAACTCCGGTAGCGGCTGTGGCAGCGGGGACTGGTGGTGGTGGTGGTGGGCAGGTGCCGGGCCTGGTCACTCACTATCATCCCCATAATGGGACCCAGTACTACCGCGATCTGGCGGGGAATATCAAGGAGGTGGGTTGTTGTACTTGTGTTGGTTGACTAGTTTACGTCAAAAACTACACAACGATCATGTTTCTATATTAAAGTGGAAGTTTGCACATTAAAATAGTATTTTTATGAGATTACATAAATGTAATATAAAGTCTAGTGTACTTATTTAATTGAAATTTAATTATTTTGGGCTGTGTAATAATTATAATACAGATTTTCGTACTGCAATTATCCCTTTGAAAGTGATGAAAGCGGTGAAAAACTATTTTTCGTAGTAAGACCTCGACAAAATATCCCGAATTATTGGTATTTATCAGTGAAAAAATTGCTGTAAATTACTTTTTATCAGAATGTCATCTATATTATATTTTTAATTGCGTATATAATTTGTGAATTTCATCTTCTATTTTAAACAGTATTCATAGTGAAAAATTGTAACTGTTCCATTTCTGTTTGTCGTTATTCACGATGAATACAATTTATTGAAAATGTGCAATAATATACCAGCTTCTAAGGGTAGCCGAGAAAGGCGATATATTTTAAAGCATTATTATTCAAAAGAGACAATGAACATTATAATAACATAAAACGCGTAATCTGAAATGTTTGAGTCTATTTATTTTTAAGCTTTTTGTAGCTACTCGATAAGATAATGGTTATCTTACAAAAATCTTAAAACTTTTCTAAAATATCTCAAAATACCCAAGTATGTAATACAATATACTGCAGTTTAACATTATTATTTGATAAAAATGTGCTTCTGCTATATTTTTTAAAATTCCTAATTTACATTAATGAAGCATGATACTAAAACTCGATTAATCTTGCTGCATGGTATAATACCGGAATTATTAATTATATCTTTAATTGGTAATTGTTATTTTTTAGCCATTTTTTACACCTAACGTATTGTTATTTTAACATATTATTTTCATCCGGTAACTGACTAATAATTAGTTTTAATATAATAACTTATTGAATTGTACTACTTATGTATTACTCAGTAATATACAACTTATACAATCTAATAAATTAACATTTTATCTATATAAGTAAATATATTATAAAATAGTATAACAGTCAATTATGGTATACTGTGAGTGGATATTTAAATGATTAGATTTATGTTATTTACAAAGCGATAAAGTCTGTAATTAATATACACTCTATTCATATACACATTCTTACTTTTATTTGGTTGTATTAACTGGCCTGTCACATGCCTGCAGCAACAGGGTGCGATTTTGTAATATTATTTAACTAACCGTTTTTCTTCGGTATATCGCACCTCGGAATTAGTTGTGACGGGCCTGATATCGACTCAGCCAATGGCTATCTATAGTGTTCCGGTGCAAGCACTCTTACTGCCGCCCTTGTCATTTACAGAGTCATCCCAGTAGCCAGAACTATCCCCACCAACAACCCCCCTATCAACAGCACCAATACCCCCACCACCATTACACCTCCCAACATTACCTCGGCCCATCGCCAAGAACACCAGCATGGCAGCAGCAACACAAGCCCCATCGACAACAGCAGCAGCGGCTGCAGAACAGTCAGAAGCTGTTCTGCACTGTGGCACCACAGCAGCAGACTGCCGCGTCCAGGACTCAGTTCCGGGTAACGGTCTCCCCGGTTGTATCCGGAGTCTAGCTGCCACTCTCTTCACTGATCAACCATACCAGCCTCGCTCTCCAACCCAATACTCACTCACTACCTCACTTCACTCTTTTACAGTAGCTCTCTCTATTGCTGCTGCTTCACTTGTCCAGCTTCTACTTTTCTTGCGCTTATAAACGTCTTGTGCGGTGTTCTCTTGAAGCTTAATCTAGTATATTATAAACTACTAATAACAACTTGATCTCCATTCTGAACTAATTTAGAATTATGCACCTAGATATTTTCAGGATCAGGAAAGATAACTTCTTTTTTTTCTTTCAAAGGGGGAGCTTAATTTATCATATTATTCAAATTATGTTTTGAGCTTTGATCATAATTATTTTTTAGTTTTATTTATTTATTTATTGGTTTATTTAAATTTTCACATAAATAAAGACAGAATATTTGGAGTTCATGGAATATTTAATTATAAAGAAAAAAATAACAATTCGATATAATTATTTCAAATAATCATTATAACTATTTGATACAGTTTTAAACATTTAAATAACATACTTATAATTTGTGCAATGTTAAATGATTTGTCTCATGCTCGATCAATAATGTCCTTATGTTACCAGTGACAGTCCACGTCGATCTTTATGCTATATATTGGTGTTTATAATATTATAATAAAATAATTAACCAACTTCTAAAGGAAGATTACTTGTTCGCTTAATTTTCTTCCTACTTAATATCGCTTACATTGCGGTGTTGGTGAGTGATTTTTGCTTTTCACAAATAAATGCTTTATACCTTGCTCAACGTGTAGCTTTATAATGAAATGTTACTTTAACATTCATTTGTTGCATTTTGAAACAATATTGATGTTTATCATCATAGTAAAATATAACAAAATTCTATATTTTAAAGTGCGAAAGGAAAGAACACAAAAAATCTAAATAGTTGGACTACCAAATATATTAAACTACTGTATATATAGATTTGTTTTTAAAGCGCTAATTTCTTAATTTCTTAATGTAATAATGAGATATTGTATCTGGATGCTCTAATTATTGTGTATCAATGAAATAACTGGTAAATAATTAATATATTAATTTTTTTATAATCCCGAAAAATCTGTTTTGAAAATATTATTAACATTGTGAAAAAAATTTAACAATAAATCACCTGAAAAACTGTCAAACTTTCTACATTATAATATGATCCCCTGTTCGGAAGGACAATATTTTTTATTGTTCCGTAAACAGTTTCCTAATTTTATTGTAAATATTGTTAAAAGCATCACTGCCATTTTTACTTCTTTTTTCATTCACATTTTTCTCAACTCATTTGAGGAATAATAGTAATGTCTATTCTATTTGTGCTGATTGATATCACCTTGTGGGGTTTTAATTGTTTACTTTTAAACATTGAGTAGTTTAAACATTAAATTTACAACTTTTAGATGTTATGGAAAACTATTATATTTAAATATTGTGTAAAAAATGCTAAAATTTTGCACTGCGTAAATTCACCGTGTTAGGTATATTTAGTTAATTTTACTTCGTAAATGTTTTTCTATTATCTGAAATCTTCGACTTCCAGATGGAAACGTGAACATGTTACATAATGGTCAAAAATTTAATATAGCGTTATCTTGTATATCATTGTATAATGTATATTTAATAGTATAATATGTATTTTGAAGCAGCTATTAAATTAAGAGATATTAAAAATAGTAATTTAAATAACAAACCCTTTATTCTCTATATTATATTTGAATTCCCAAACATGTTACTTAATAATTTCATAACTGAGAGAAGAGCATCTTTTAACCTCGTCTTATTGTTCTTACGTGAAATGGCGATATTCTAACTTGATGATGAAAGTATTTATTCGAGTTAGAATGTAGGAGAACGCAACACAGTGACATGTTTGCACGCACGTTCATCTGTGTTACTCCTGCCGTCTATCCGTTGTGGTATTGATCTTTTGTCTCATATTATGTTCACGTGTAAAAACCAGTTTTGCAAGCTAATGGAAAGTTTCACTATACTATATTTCGATTCAGCACAATCTTTAGAATCCATTTTTCAGTTTAGAATTCAGCTTTTTGAGACCATAATATCCTTGTTGTTAATTTAATATGTTTTAAAAGTCATAAAAATATTTGACAGTACAATAAAAATTATATTTTAAAATTTTGAGATTTAACATAAAAAAATAGGTGATGTTCTAATTTATACCAAACATCATGTACTATTAACTGAAGCCATTGTTTAATAATAGGCGATGATATTGTATTGATGTATCATTCTACTCCTTTGGTAAAAATTTTTTAAAAATTCCGTCGTTCCACATTTAAACAACATTTCAATTTTACAGCATTTATTGTCAAAAAGTTTTTGATTTTATATATATTTCCGTGTTGTTTTTTGATGCGTTAACAGTTAATTATTTTTCGGTATGTTAATATGCATGTTATTTTAATCTACATTAAACACATACAACTTAAATCGATAACAAACCTTACTATCCTTAGCGTCGTGTTTACATAATTATAATCAATTTAATGGTGAACCTATTTCCCTTTATCTATTTCTTCTAGCCAGATTCAGTAAGGGACTTTGTAACCTTTTTGGGGGGAGGATGTTCAATCATATTTCACTTCATTTCCCTACTTCATATGATGTGCAATCGTATTGGTAATCGGGTGTAAAGGAATGCTCATATTATGGACAACAATAACATCGCTGTAGAATGTGGAAACTATCCGACCAATGCAAGTCAATTTAAATATATAGCGAAGTGCGCATTTAAAAAAACGTTGATATTTTTATAGCCGTATAAAACAAATAACTTTTATAAATTTGTTTAAAATAAAATATATTTAGTTGCAAACTTAATTGTATTTAGGAGAAGTTAGCTAGTATTAAACCGTTGTTATATTGTGTTGTTTTGAAGAATATCAACGGGGCGCCCATTCCCTGATCAATAATGTTAAATGAAGACAGCATTTATTTTGATTGGTGCAGCACGTCTATCCCTTCAACCACAACCACACGTTGTCCCCACCCCAACAGGGTCCTATCGGCTATGCACCCGTCCCCCATACCTGCACTTGCCTCCACCGCCAGCCGGGCAACCTGCAGCGCTCCCAACTGCAGCAGCAGAACGGGGGCAACTGGGACCCCTTTCTGCTGCCCCCCTCCACCAGCATGGGCCCATGCCTGGACCACGGCTCTGCCGAGTACCATGGGACTATGCAACAGAGAGCCCCGGGGGGGTTGGTGAGGCCCGGTTATGCCGGGCCGCCACTGGGTTCTTCTCAGCAGGGACAGACACTTCAAGGTGAGTTGGTTGGTTGATTTGTTGCTATCGGACCACATCGATTTTAACATATTGACTGTTGTGGTGGTGTATTCTTATGGATAATCTTGGTGTTTTTTGTATTTCGAACATAACTATAGAGTATTCAATGATTAAATAAGTTGTAGCGTAAATCGCCTATCTAGATAAAATAAGAACACCTTTTTAGACTTTTGGGCGTTTCGAGAAATTTCCTTTATTAATAAAAACTTATTCTTTAGCTATAACAAAATATTACTGTAATATTATAATAATAATATAATAATATATAATAATAATATATTACATAAAAGCCTTCATTAAAAAATTACCTCCTAGAAAGGAAAAGTACTTTTTAACTTATTTTAATTGCGATTATAGTATATAAATATATTTAATTACTAGTTAGATTATAATAAAATTGTTTGATTAATTTTAAAATATTTGACCTAATTATTTAAATATTGAAATCGTTTAACTAGGTAGCATAAATTTTAAATATTTTTTTGTATTTAATAGTTATGTATATACCACTGTCTTACTGTAAGCTCGCCCGTTAAAACATTGTACGTTTGACTAATGATTTTGTATAGAAAAAAAGTAAAGTGATGTCCCTTTTAATGCACATTAATGCACTATAATTTAATAGTCTTAAAAGAAGTGTATACTTGTATACACCGATACCCGGTGAATTGTACTTATTAATCATCACTTCTGAAGTATTTCAACATTTGACCTCATTCCTCTCCGCCCTCCCAGCACGACCGGCCATGACCAGCATGTACCCGGAAGCACCCGACGAGCCGGGTCGACTGGTTCGCACTCGCTCGGACGAGTCACTCACCATGTCCGAGCACAAGCAGCGCACACGGGATGAGAAGATTCGCCAGCTGGCCAGTCGTGAGAGGCGTGCGATGCAGCGGACGAGCGGCCAGGAGTCCCCGGTGAGGGGGCGGAGGGAGCCGCTCGTCATGACCAACTCGTGTCAGGCGCTCGACACGCATGATCTGCCGGCGCCCCGTGTGCCAGTTGATGTGGCCCAGCGGGTTAGAAAGTGAGTAGTTCTTTCTCCGCTTTCCATCTTCCTCTCACTTTCTTTCACTACTTTGCGCGGTTGTTGAATCCGTAGTTTCTATCTGTGCTCTTCTGTCGTGGTTCCTACGCGACCTGGAAACCTAGAAAATTCTGGGGAACGCAAAAATTCAAGTTCAATATAAAAAACACATTGACAAAATCGAATAAATATGTAACAAGCTATGAAATAAGGGGACAATTTTTAATTAGTTAAAAACTGAAAAGATTGCTATTTCAATTGCTATATTAATATGGGGAAATGAAATAACGTGCGCGATAACTCGATTTCTATATGGGTTCCGTCTGTCTGTTGTTTTGAAGTAATGTCCAGTCCTTGAAATTATATGTGGAAAAATATTTTATTCGGAACACCTAGTGAAAAATTACAATGAAACTAGAAACCAAATTTGATAGAATTGTAACTTATAAGATGAAAGTTCTTTATTTGGTGAATGGAGATCAAATGGCTCAATAATACTCCGCATATCGCAGAATTGCGCTATACTACTAAGTTTTGAATTTAAGTAATACAAAATTGTAAATATATGTAAAATATTTTGTAAAAAATAATCACTAGACTGCTCGAAAATAACTTTCCTTTAGTCGTGCACCTATTATACTAAAACATTTAACATTTGGTGATGTTTATTAATTATCATAACAGATTTTTATCAAAATAATTTGTTACAGTAGATCTTGCTATATTGGATATGTTCTTTTATTATTTAATAAAATGGCTTTTTATATTCTTTGTTCGATCTGATAAATTTCGTATTTTTAATTTTCCATTTTGTTGTCAGTTAAGCATTCGCAATGTTAATCTTTAAACTTTTTTTATTTTCTCTTCAGTTCATATGATTCTTTAATATTATTTTGCGTGTGTTAAATATTATTGATAATATCTTATAATATAAAACGGCCCACATGTCGCTTTTTTACTTATCTTTTTAGATTTTCTCTTGTCTGTTAACTTTTTGCCGATGAAAGGGGGTGTCCACACCCCTAACTTAGCTTCAACCCACATTACTTAATTGCACAGATTTTGATTATAGTTCTTTTTAAATTGGAATGTTGATTTCGCACCGTGGTCTACCAAAAAAATATTTTTTGTTTAACGGTAAAATTTGTAATTTTAATTTATTTTTACTCAAATTAATACACAGTAATAGAAAATACACTCTTGTATAAAATCGATACTGGTGGTCTTTAAAATTTTTTACGTTTGGAACTGCCATTTAGAATTAAGTATCAAAAAATGCTTGCCGGCAAGAAATTTTGGCATTTTTTCTCAAATATTATTTATTGCACTTTATTAAAAAATATTTACTAAAAGATTATTGTCACTTAAAAAGTAGCATCACTAATTTAAAATATGAATTTCTATTAATCGAGGGAATCCTATGGTACAACATCGAAATATAAAATCGAAAATTTCCTAATTTTGTGTATCATTGCATTCTTATTATAATGTTAATTTATTGTTTCGTGAAAAATTCACCTTTAAAAAGTGTACAAATATTGGTAAATTGTAATAAATATTTGATTTATACTAACAAATGAATGATAAAAATATTATTTTTTAATTATTTAAACCAGTATTAAGAAAATATTTAACTAACATAATTGTGTGCTACTTTAGAGAACCAATAATATCGAAAGCTATCAAGTCCTTGAGAAGTCAAATTATACATTACAAATTATGTAATTTTCTAATAATAATAATAATAATAATAACCTTTGTAACATTTGTACATTATATTTTCATGATATTTATATAGCTTCAAAATAATATTACCTAATTTTAAAATAAGTATTTAAAATTTAGTATTTTTCAGTACTTATTCAAAATTTTAATTAATAAATCCGCTTTAATTGTTTCAATTGTTGTTGACGCCTATAACTCAGTGAGCGTGACAGTATTATTTCTAAATAATAGTACGCTTATTTTACTTTTCTGAAATCAATTATTTATATATAGTTTATTTTTAAAGTGATTTCGAAGCCTAAGAGTTAAATAGATTACATAATAGGTATAAAGTAATATATATATATATATTTATATTTTAAAATTGATTATATTTAAATATAAAATATTGTTATTATTTCTGTTCAATTTAATTATTATGTCAATGTGACCAATTTTATAAGTTTTTAAAATGTGATTTATTAGTAATTGACTAAGTAGCATTTCATAAGTTTCTATTTCAATTAACACAAACATAAATAGATACAAGATATATTTTATCATGATGACAATAATTTTAAATAACTTATCGTATATTAATATTCATCTTGAACAGAAAAGCTTTTTGGATTCCTTAAAACATTTTTTCACGCACTTTCTGGTTTTAGTGTTTGTCTTTTGTTTGTTTGCTTTATCTACTGACCTTTTTTAGTGTGCAATTGTGTTCATTAAAAGAACTTGGGACAACAAACATAATAAGTTTTGGGACAATTTATAGCTTATAAAGATGGCTGGTTATAATCAGATAAGATAAAACGTGGATCATGTAATAAAAAGCAGCAGATCTAACATTTAAATGTATTATGAGTAGAAACATTAATAATTGTACTCACATTATCAAATGAGCACAACCTATATATATATACAGAAATCTAGATAACTGCATAATATGTCGCGATATAACGACCCTAAGTGAACCCCCCTCCCACCTGGTCACCACACAGAGCCTCCAACCAGGACGACAGCTTCCCAATCCGGTTCCCTGGGGACCCCCAGCCGCTGTTGGGCCACCACCACCACCACCACCTCGACCGTGAGATTACCCGACCCAGCCCCGACGGTCAGACGGACGGCCAGGCTGACCACTCTGACTTCCCCGCCGTCTGGCAAGACCGAAGGACTTCCCTCGACACGAAACAACAGCAGCAGCGCTATCCACTCACACCGCACCACAGCAAGCAGCAGCCCACACAGCAGCGGTTGGGGAGTGTGTTCTACCCGCAGCAGAGGCAGATGACCTCCCAACTGCAGGAGTGGTACGCCCGGTTCCGTCTGCCGCCCTCGCAGACACTGCAGCACCACGAGCAACTCCAGCAGCAGCAGCAGCACGCGGGGGGGACCAGCCTGTTGCCGGCAACGGATAGCGGGGGAAGCCTATTGAACGACGGGACGGACGATCCTGGCATGGGGACGGATGTGTGATGTCTGCCGGCTGACTGCTGACATTTATATGCCTACGTGTATCTCACTTCGCGCACTGTGATTTAGAGAGTTGTATACCTATGAACTTTCTTATTTATTGGATTTATCACTATAGAGACCACCCTTATACTTAATTAGATTTTACCGATCAACGTTTGAGATTTACTTATTGTAAAAATTGATTAATATATGCATATTATGTATTCTTCTTGGATGTTTGGGAAAATACAGGAACTATTTTAGATTTTAACAGCAGAACAGTTAATTAGCAATTAAAAATGTTTTCATCTTCCTTTATATCTTCGTATTTTTCTTTATTATTGGTGCCATATTGACATCTTTCAGTTTTAATTCCAATTTGACGGCTTATGATATTTTTTATTATAAAGACATATTTATTGGTATTATATGATACTTGTTCCAGAAAATCTTAGGACTTGTCAAAATATTTAAACACTAATTTCTATACCTCTTTATCCATCACAAAAAAATTATTTTGAATATTTGACTTATATATCTTATTAATATTGTAATATTTAATATTATGCTGTTGTACAGATTTGTTTATTGCAAGTTTTGGGCAATTATCCCATCATTAGAAACACGTTGTTTATGTTAGACTGAAATATATTTTTTCCGTGTAGAATTACTAAAAAATCTAGCTGAATTTAATATGTGTATTTATCTTATTTAATATTCCACTGCATGTATATATAGTAAGTTATTTTAACCGTTTACATAATCATGTAACATTTCTCCAAGTAATGTGTTAATTCATTCTGTATTTGTAATATTACTATAGGCTATTACTAAATTATGTATAAAAAACATATTGCATTTTAAGAGTTTTAACATCTTAATACTTCTGTCTGACAATATCACATTTTGTCCTAAAAGTGTCAGTAATTGTAATATAGCTCTACTTTTTCACAAAATATTATACTACCATTATAATAAACTTCCTCTTAATTGATTTTTTTTCATTTGTTCACACTGTATTATTGTAATGTGTAATTAGCAATTAAGTGTAACCTCAGGTTTACTGAATCGCTATCTTTAAGGTGTAAAAGACTTGTTTAACATGTTAAATCAATAATTATTATAAGGATATATGTCCAATTTGAAACAATTTATTAAGGACAAAGTAATATGAGCGACAACACAGAATATCGAAAACGTTTATAAAAATGTAACGTTATCCTGCAAACAATAACATTTTAATATATTATTAGTATATTTTAATATTGTTATTACATAATCGGTGAGAACCACATCGTTAGAGTAAGAAAAGTTAGTTTTACGTTACATAGATAATTTATTGAATTGATTAATTTTGTATTCAAAGCAGTATAAAAAGAAAATTATATTTAAATAATTAATATTACATAAGAAGCAATCTATAAAGATAATTAACAGGAATTTATATATAAAACTTCTAAATAGGATATTATATAGAATTAAAAAAGCATTACAAAATGTATAACTGGATTTCCCGCATCTTCAGTTATTGTATGTATTTAAATTTGAAAATATGCTCCTTTTGACGGCGTTAGGTGTATATTTTTGATAAACTGCTATATTTGGAGCTTTTACAATAATTTATAGTTTTCGAAGAATAAAAGGCTGACAACATAATCACGAGTACCTATTTAACATAATTATTTAAGATAGTATATCATTTTTATGCTGAAAAATCTATTTCCTAACTAATGGAAACTTCCCTATATTTTTTACAATTTATCACATATGCTTATTTAAGTAATGTTATACTTTTGTTACCAATTAATGTTGCCGAATGATATTGCATCTATTGCGAATCGCATTTTATTGTAATATTTTTATATAATTATTTATTTCACAATTAAAAACTGATCTAACCCAGAATGTCTTTTATATTTTTATTTCCACGCCAAGCAATCATATGGCGTTTAGTAAAGGTTGTTACGAATTTTTCTGTTAAGTAAGGTAACGGAAAATGTATTTTTATATTTAAAGGATAAAGTTTAAGAATAAGATTATATGTAGTAATGGAATAGTAATAGTCATCATTATAGTATTTATATATATACTAATAATAGTAATTAATAGTCCATCGAAATGGACGCATTGAAACATCTTAATTACATATAAAGAAATATATTTTTTTTAATAGTCAATGTGCTTCTTTACAAGCTTCTATGCCATCAATATTTATGTAAAGAGATGTCATATAGGCAGATATAATAAAAATGTTTCTAGATAAAGAAGTAATAAATTATTTTTTTCATAAAAATCACTGGTATCCTGAACAAAAACTTTTAAAGAATGAAAAGTCTAAAAACGTGAAATCGCCTCATGAGCTCAGTCGGGGAAATTATTATCGCCTATACTATCGTTAAGTGCGTATATGCGTTTTAGGAATTAAATTAAAAATATAGGACATCTAAAATCTGGATGAGAATGTTAAAGCAAAATAGTCTTCCTTTTGATTTGTCTTTGTAATTTCACTAAATATAATAGCTATATATGTCAGTTGAATATGTATGTAAGTTATCGTCTCAACAGTTTCGTAAAATTATGTTTAAATAAATTGATTTTGTACTTCTTTTCTGTATTCGGATTTATTCTACTTTATCGGCCGCTTTTATAACGATGTTTCCATCATTCTGAAGTCTGCACATTGCATTTTTTTAGTTGAAGAAATATGACAACAATTGTTATTGATATTTATATTAGATCTAATTAATAATTTTACCTTTTTTCCATACTTTTTATATATAATTTTAATGAAAATTTACAATTATTCAGTGGAGACCAACTGCTGCATAGCAATGTTCTGAAGACGCTGCAAGTTTATAATATGAAAACTTGTTGATTGAGAACTGAAAAATTAATTCATTATAAAGCGACGAAAAAATTATTTAAAATATTTTATCAAGTTGACACTATTTAAAGATTTAGGGGTTAGAAACGTTGCCAACGAATTTAGATTTTTGAATAGTTTTTGTCAATGAAAATAATTCTTTCAGATATAAATATAACATATATTTTTATTCGGAAATTAGGTTAGAATTCATAAAAAGGTTTGAAGTTCTACATTTTCAGAAACGAAAGTTGCCAATTAATTTGTTTTATATATTGATTCCTCGACAGTAATTGTTTTTTTTGTGTTAATTTATTATTTTCTATAATTTAAAGTATATTTTTTCTCATAGGCCTATTTACTTTTGAATATAAATTGGTGTAAAACTAAAGATCCAATTATAATTAATATCTTATCATTTTAACGATTATGCTTTTACTATGTGTTAAATATGTATTTAACATTAATGGTTATGTTTGTGACGATAATACGTAGACAATATTTGCTGAATTACAATTTATTCAATATAAATGTCGTTTATCTTGGGAAATTTCCTTAGTCTTTCCTTTGAGATAAACGGCTTTTCTTTGAGAACCTTCTAGAAATGCTAAAACTGATTACATAGGGTATTATACATAATTCAGTAATTATCTTAAGAATTAGTAAACACCTTGATTTGTAAATGAGTTTTGTGTATTTATTTATTCTTCTTCAATTTCTGAGTGTTTATGCAAATTGTGTAATTACAGGTTAGCTACAAACAACTTTTTAATGTGTACAGTAGACATTTATTTTAGTAATTGAATATTTTAAAGTTGTGTGTAAACAGTTATTTAGCCTAATGTAAGATTTAATAATGTTATTTAATGATATTTAATGTTTTTTAATATGTAATGTTATTTAATATGTAATGTTATTTAATACGTAATGTTATTTAATATTATTTAATTTATTTATACATTACAAAACTATTACCGTTTCAAGAATTGAATTTGTTGGGGGGCACAAAGGGATTTTTCAATTTTGTGAATTTAGACAAATGTAACAGTCAGCAGACATGTCTGTATTAGTTCGTTTAGTTTTATATTTAGTTTATTTTCCATAGAAAACGTTATATATGTTTACTATAATACTTCAGAGTAAAATTACAATGAAAAAATATATATATAACTTGCAAATGTAAGGTTAGAACAATGAACTTGTCATCCCCTTCACGCTTTTAATTCAAACGTTGTCGATTTTAATTAAACTTAGAGAAATTATCTATTTGTAGTTATTTATTTGAACGAAAATTTAAAACAGATTTACGATTATTACATAAATATATACTTTAAAAATGTCATTGAAAAATGTAATTTTATACATTTTGAATCATGTTATGAGTTATATTTTCTCAACAACAAAAGTATTTTTTATAATAAATAAGTTATTAGAATTTTATTTTCGTATAACAATTTTGTACAAATATATTATTGGTATTGTTTGTAAATAATGAACTATTGATAATGTGCGCTTCATTAACCGCTAATTATTTTCACAAAATACTTGTATACTTGATTGAACTTGATATTACCTCATAAAATTACAAAAAATAAGGCTATCTTTTTATTATTTTATAATTGATGATTTGAAATCGGTTGAGTAATTATTGTGTCGAAATTTTTCAATACATTATATGAACATATATTATAATATAAAAATAATATGTACATAATAATAAAAAAATAAGTATATTATAGGCTGTGCAATTTTCTATTTTATAATTTTGTACATTGATGTTTCAATCTTAATGTTTAATGTTCTCGTATGACATTTACATTATAAAGTTACACATATATATATATATATAATTTATTTTAAATTAAAATTCAGAAACAGGGACTAATTGTGTGCCAATTTCCCTCGAAAATTTGTTTTAGAATGAATTTCAATATTTTTTTAATAGTTTGTGGAAGTGGAACTATTTTGACGAGATTATTGAGGTGAGAAGAAACTCCCCCTTTTCAAATATTAAGTTATCCTAATTTCTGTTCGACTTAAATTTTCAGACAAAAATTTTACATTTATTACAAGATAAATGTAATAAAGTAATTGAATTTTATAAATTACACATTAAATCCTATTTGTACATATGCGTGTCTATGGTTTATATGCAGTTTGATCCTTTTATCATTAATTAATTATTTAAATAATAATTTAACATATTGAGAGAATAAATTCAGCATGTTTCTAACGAACTAGAAACTGTAAATATAATGTTTTCACTTCATTAAATTATCATGTTGCTTATCAATCAAGATAAAGATACAGACTTTTTGTTGTATATATACACTTTTCATACATAAATACTCTACACATAATTGAAGTGCATCTTTAAATTGTTTTAATAACTAGATTAATAATTAGCTTATAATACAATCATTTATTAACTATTTGCAGCAATCTCTAATTAATGTATTAAAATTATTCATATATTCAATCATATACGTAATAATATTTGTTTTATTAGTATTTGCAATACATAAACATCAGATAAAACGAGTAAATTTACCCAGTTCCTTCAAGCTTGGTATAGTGGATCAACTAAATACAAATATGAAAATATACTACTTTGTTATCGTTTGAGAAAATGAGTCATAAAATTATATCGGGATCACGTGGTTTTAGTTTTATTTACAAAATGTAATACTACAACAATTTTACATATAATAAAAAACAAATATATTAAAAATACGCGTTATTAGTGTCAATACCTCATTTTTATTTAATTTTTGTGTTCGATAACTAATCGTTCAATATGGTATAGATTTAAAGTTTTACAATAAATTTGAGTTACAGAAATATTTGAGAGATATATTTGAGAGTATATTATATCATATAACTGTTTGGTGTCGTTTAAAATAGAGAAACCATATAGGACGTAGTATATGTGTTGTATTCGATAGTATTAAACGAATATCTGGCTTTCGCCATTTATTATATTTAATATGTAACTTATAATATAATAAATTATATGTATTAATCGTAAATATATATTTGTTTATAACATTTCCAAATTGTGGTTCTCTTCTTAATTCTTTCTTTTTATAATTTATTCAATCTTCCCAAATTTGTAATAAATTCAGAAGTTTTATATAAATTCAAAATTACTAATATATTTAAATACGTGCACTATATTATATAGCAAAATTTCTGTCTTGCTAATTTCAGAAATTTGACAAATATAATATATATTACAAGTTGGGAAAGATTGAACAGTGGGTTTATTTCAGAATTTTTCCATACTTATATTTCAAATCCACTAAATATCAATATATAATACAAATTTTAAAACAAATGTTTATTCAATTAACATTGGAACAATAAATCACCTCAAATGATTTATAACTTTAAATCAATAAAATCCATAAAATATTCCAAAATCCTTCAATAAATATAAAAAATACTAATAAAGCTTTCAACTAAATTTCGCTAGTGAACTTTATTTTTTAAACATTTACATCAGTTAAATTATCATACATATTTATCATGCTAAACTATACAAATTAAATATACATTATGTATTAAACAAAATTATATATGTATATAATAAAATATTATATAACTTTTATATTACGTTTTTAACCTCCCTTTTTATATCTCCAAAATATACATCTCTATGACCACAAAAAAATACATATATATATTTACGCAATCATAAGTAATTTACTAAATTTAATCTCTAAAAATATTTTATTGGTAACAAATTTATTAAAATTAACGTCACAAAAAAAGTTATCTAATTAATAATAATGCACATGCATAATCTCGGTAACAAATATATACTTTTAAACAATATATTAATCATTTATATAAATAATTATATAAAATATTTAGTTTCATTTCAAACCTTTTAATACATAACATCATATAAACTATAGAATCTTGATTTTTTGCAAAATAAATAGTTCTCTAATACCAGTCAGTAAGAAACATTTCCATCAAATTTAATTGATCAAGCAGTTGAATACTACAAGATGTCCTTAATCGTCTAACTACCATAATTGGGGTACTCATGCACCCCAATACTAGAATATGCTAATATATACAAACAAGTTGTTGTTTCAGTAAGTATTACGTGTCTATCCTATCATTATTGTTACGCTTACTACCAAAATACAACGTGTTCAACGAAAAGCTGCCAATGCGGAGATTCTGCAGCAGTGATTCTGATTCTAATGAAAAATTGTACAAGGACTTATTTAAAATGACGAAAATATTTAAGGTCTTACATTATTATTTGGTCATTAGGATATAAAATCATAGAGAAATTAGATTTTCGGTATTAAGTGAAAGAGATATTGGAGCAATTGGGGACTTTAAATTTGAACTTGCGTCAATTAGAGAAAATGTGTTTCAAATGTTACACTTTAAAGTCTATTCCTTTTATAAAGATCCCCTTCCGGCCCCTCATAATCCTGAAATAAATCCACTAAAGTAGCATTATTGTTGTTAAAACGATGAAAAAGAGGTTTTCACTTACAATTTTGGATTTTTCATTTTGTTCTGAGCTGTATTGAACAATTTTAATATATCATATACATAATATCTCTAAAATTTTTATAAAATTTCAACTTGGTCTAATTGTAAACTTTATATCGTCGTCGTCAGGTCTCGTCTCCGGTCCGGAGGTTGAGGGCAACATGTCTGCACGCCTTCCTGTCCTGCGCCGTTACCGTGCACCAGCTCAGCTTCTTCTTTGTCCATGTTGATATATTCTCTTCCCA
>JAUZND010013663.1:0-25740 GCA_034780555.1 Coelogynopora nodosa | reverse complement strand
GTCTACTTCAACTAGTTTCATGTCTACTTCAACTAGTTTCATGTCTACTTCAACTAGTTTCATGTCTACTTCAACTAGTTTCATGTCTACTTCAACTAATTTCATGTCTACTTCAATTAGTTTCATGACTACTTCAACTAGTTTCATGTCTACTTCAACTAGTTTCATGTCTACTTCAACAAGTTTTATGTCTACTTCAACAAGTTTTATGTCTACTTCAACTATTTATCTAGTTTTTATCGCTCTAGGCAACATCAGACATATCCTGTAAGTTTACAATAAAACATTTACCATATTCTATTTTGAGAAATAATATTAAATTGGACGCATTATAAAAATTAACTTACAACATGACGAATGCATCATTATTGACTTCTGTACACCCAATAAAT
Source organism: Coelogynopora nodosa (assembly GCA_034780555.1). Classification (NCBI taxonomy): domain Eukaryota; kingdom Metazoa; phylum Platyhelminthes; order Proseriata; family Coelogynoporidae; genus Coelogynopora; species Coelogynopora nodosa. The sequence goes on along the minus strand of JAUZND010013663.1, from coordinate 25,348 downwards.
CTATTAAGATGAGCATTGCATTCAATCTACAATGAAACACATTTTTCAGATTCAGGAGGATTTAAATATATCTTGAAAAAAATTATATGTAAGGGACACACAAACTATATTAAAAATGTATTTATTGATTAAATGTATATTGTGATAGGTATATAGAGTTTAGTACACACAAAAAAAATCACAGTAACAAAAATTTAATTTTATGAAAACATGTTATTTATTATATATTATGTATGTAAAGTATTATATTTTAATTACTTGCCAAACTCGAAATGATAAAAGCTGATGTTAGTACAATGGTAATTATTCCACAAATACCATAAGTGAAGCTACAAAAAAATTGTATGCAATAATTTTGACCACAAAACCTAGCCACATAAAAACGATATTCCTAAAACATTGCATTTCTATAATTGAAATTGCTGAATTACTCAAATAATTGATATCAATAACAAATGGCATAGGTAATGATTACAATGTAAACCATTACTCACCTTGCTAATATAAGTATTCCACATAAACAATCTTGTTTGATGTAATTTGGCAAAATCTATGAATTCATTTTTATAATCTAAAACAAAAACAAAACATAAAAAATTAAATATTTAGATTACAGATATTATCCAAGGTTTTGTTTGAAAAATCACTATTAAAATAGTTTATAACAATTTAATTGCCTATACCAGATAACAATAAAAAAACATGGATGCAGCATTAAAAAATTAGATCACCAGTGCCCTATCCAAATGCAGGGAGGGGTTGGGGATAGAATCCATTCTACATATGTAGCATTTTTTAAATTAAATTTATGTTTAAATCAGCAAACACAGGAATATGAGCTACCATGACTTTTCCTATAATAAAGTTTTGCAGACTTTTAACAACCAATGAATGCATTGTCACTCACCCATGAGTAGATTAAAAAAATAGAATAGGCTAATATATATTATTTCTGTAAGCCAGTTGGGCAAATATTGAATGTTGTTTGATGTTCTAAACAAAGGTACTTAACTTCTATTTATTAATTATGCTTTTGTTTGACATAACAATTATAAAATGAGTTCATTAACCATTCACAGCATCACCATATGGTCTATACAATGTTTAGCACTATATCTCGATATTATTGCAAGCACAAAATTGTTGAATGCAGTGTATTATGCATACTTGAATAATAATAATGACATTTTAACTCTATGCCAAGTTCCATTAATATAGTGAAATAGGCATAAGGAAGGTCTCAGAGCACTGGCATAGATGTACAAATACAATACATTATTTACATTTTATCTAGGCACAGAAACAATCGGTAATAAATTACCTTCGTCAGTATAGCTCAAGTCTTTATCATAGAATACAAAAATGTATGATTGTGCAATGAAGTCTTCAATTGAAATCTTCAATTTGGCTGCTTCATGATACAAAGAATGTTCACCTGTGCAGGATATGCAAATCATATCTTTATAATCATTAATGCTCCCATTCAGTAAAGAGTTGGAACTTGCTCCAATTGAGATCAAGAAAATGATCATCAAAGACATATACATCTGAAACAAAATAGTGTATGTATACATGTAAATGTGATTTACAGACAAATACTTATTTATATTATAATTGTTCAATTAAATTGTAATATTCAAATAATTAAAAAGTGAAAATCATGAGACAAATATTTAATCCCAAAAAAGTGCAAAATATCATATACAAGTAGTAAAGCAACAATGCAGATTTCTAGTTAAATAATTTCAAAGGACATATGCATATTAAATACACATTCATTTAAGTCAATTAAAAATGACTGAAGTGGTGAAAAGAAAAATGTTGCTATCTATGTAAGGTAAAAATAAGGTTATTTTTATTTCCTAAATTAGCCAGAAAAGACAAATTAGCTAAAATAAGATATAAATGGAATAAATAAAAATATGACCCTGAACTAGCTGAAATAATACACTACAAAATGTGTGTGCAAACATTTAGTCATAGATATATATTGCTTTAAACTTGAGAAATCATCTAATTTATATTGTCATTGATGGTATTTTTTTGGTTTATGACTGTAAATTATTTAGTGGTAATATTTGTTTGTTTTAATACTAATATTAGTTAAAAAATAGTATAATAACATTTACAATTGTTTCAGAGCTAAGTAATTATATATAAATTTGATCTTATTATTAATACAAAAATAACAAAATTATTAATATAATAGCATTATTTCAATAATTGTTAATATTATTATTATATTCTTACTTCATCTGAAGAGGTTGTTTTGTACAATGAAATATTATGTTTTATTTTAATAAATAAGTAACAAGGCTTTTTCTATTTTACTTATATTATTATTATATTTTTAAACTAATATTTGCATTAACATAATTATTAATATTATTATCATATTTTTAGCACGTACTATCACCAAATATAAGTGCCCAATTATACTTTACTGTTATAAACTAAAAAAATAACATATTATGATTAATATAGATTTTTAATAAAAATAACTATTTAAAATCCCTGTACTACTTGCAAATGTTTTATATAAAATATATTCCAAACTATATGGAATAATATTAATAAGTATAATGTCCTAAAGAAAAGTTGCATAAAAAGGTTTATCCCAAAAAGTTAGTCTTAGTCTTTGCTTATAGATATTATTGCTTTAAACTTGAAGTATTGTTTAATAAAAGTATAAATTAATAGTGATATTTAATAAAACAAACTATTTAAAATTCCCTAAACTAGCTGCAACTTTTTTAATTATAAAAATATATACTGAACTAAGTGAAATATTTGCACATATATTCTTCAGTGCATAATACTTATTTTTCCAGTTAGTTTTCACTTTCAGGATATATTTTTATAAATAAAAAAGTTGGAGCTAGTTTAGAAATTTTAAATAGTCATTTCTGTTCAGAAATTAATTATATCTAGATATTAATATTAATTAAAATGAATCTAGTGATATTAATTTTTGCACAAATGTTCTTTAGGGTATTATACTTATTAATATTATTCCAATTAGTTCAGGATATATTTTTATAAATAAAAAGTTTTAACTAATTCAGTGTTTACTTTAGCTAGTTTGTCATTTCTGGCTAGTTTGGGAAATACCAATAACCATAAATTATTAAATATACCCATAGCATAGGCATTTATAAACTTAATTTAAACTCTTAATTTACTAAACTTAAATATGTACAAACTTTTTTAAAGCACCCCCTGGGCCCTTTTAACAAATTTCTGGATCTGGCTCTGATATATTAAATGTTTTCGTTTTTTCACATATACTTGTCTTAACTTCAAGTTTTAACACTATTAGTATTAGAATAGTCAATAGTCTATAGTCCATAGATATGATATACTTTTTTTTTCCTGGAACAGTTAAAAACCACCAAAGGCAAAGGTAAAGGCAAATTGCGAAGGAGAAAATTTATGATTTTTACATTTAAAAAAATTAAAAATTCATAGTCAAACTTAATTTTTCACAAGATCATAAAAATATACACTCGCTTGCATGTTATGAACATTGTGCACAATGTCAATGTACAATTTGACCGTGTCCGTAATTATATATAGCACCTAACATTAAGAAATAATACTATATTATTCTTACCTTATTCAGAAACTTTTCGCACGTATCTTAAATACTGTCTAAAAACAGAACGAATAAAATTTGTAGCAAATTATTTATAAATAACGCTGATGAATGTCCGATACGATACGATAGCGTATAGCGTATCTCAAAGTGTATAGAAATTATATGATTTAAATTAAGATATTAAAACAATATTTGTAAAAATCTCAATTTGAAATAATAATTTCAATTTTAATAAACAAGTTTAATAATATATTTATAAATTAAATTATACATTAAATATATAATAGTATGTAAATTTATATTACTTTTATTAAACTAATTATTATTTCTCAAAGCAATAAATATTTATAACTTATAATATATTTTTTTTATCATTACTAATTGAAGCAGGTTTTATTAAAACTTTACTAATATTACAAAGCATCTTGGAAGAAATCAAACACACTCTATTTATTACAGCTAATAATGATCGATCAACTTTAAAAACATATTTTATTATATCATAATTATTTTTACAACGTTATTAATAATTATAATGATTTATTCCAATAAAATGTGTAATATTATTTTTTGATATAATTATACAAATATGTAATATGTGACTTAAATATAGTACAACAAGTTAGATCAACATGCTAAAATTAATTCTACTTCTAGCTCTTATTACGAACGGGCGCATTTTTTTATCTGCTGACCAAATTTGGCTTGATGCATAATTTTCTACGTTTTTATGGAGAAAAACAGAGAATAACTGTGTTACATTTATTTACAATAAAAACAGAAGAAGATGAACAGAATGAATATGATACAGAGTGTCTCATGAATATGTACAACCGTTATTAATCAACATTAACCTACTTTTAATCATGTTCATGCATTTTATGGAAATAATCCCCTCCTGCATCGATACACCTTTGCCATCTTTCAGGTAGCATATGAATTACATTGCGAAAGAAATCTGCCTGTTTGCTTTCGATCAAATGGTGTAACGTTGCGTCAACTTCTTCCACTCCATTGTAGGTGGCTCCACTTAGACCAGCTCTCATTGAGCTGAATATAGGCATTAATCTGATGGTGCCAGGTCTGGTGAGTATGGAGGGTGAGGCACAACAGGAAAGCCTAAATCGGCCAGCTTTTGTTGAGTCAGTTGTGCAGTATGCGTTATCATGCGTTATCATGAAGGAAATGAAAGTTTTCAAATTCTTGATTTGCAATTCGGCGGCGTTTTTGCATTAAAGCATCTTTCAAATCTTCAAGCGAATTGCAATACAGTTGGGCAGTGATTGTTGTGTTCTTTGGCAAATTTTTAATTAAAGTTCATCTTGTTCCGAGTATTACAATTTTATCCATAAAAACGCAGTAACTTATGCATCAAGCCTATATACTTTATTTATATACTACTATTGACTACTTCCGTTAATTTTTTTAACGTTCTGGATTAATTCAATTCGTGTATTATTTTAATCTGTTTTAAACAGTAAAGTTATTTAGATCGAAATAGTGATGTATATGAGAATCAGGTGGAGGATAATAAATGAGGAAGAGTTCATCCTAAAAATGAAGTAGCCTACTATCACGGATGAGAAAATGTTCAACCGTTGTTTACAATACCAACGTCGCCATCTATCATATCAGTTCTATCTCCTATTCATTCTCAGAATAATAAATGTAATAATACGTTTGTTTAGTTTGAACCATAGAAATTTATATCTAAAATCAATACAACTCAGACTGAACAGATGAATTCTGAGGCAAATTTCATCGATAAAGTGTGGTCATGTCTTTATTTTACTTTATCAGATGTTGTGACTGATCCTCCTTCAGGAATATTGCATGATACAAGAAACACGGGATATAAGCCACATATAATCGATAAATTGTGGACATCTCTATCAAATGATGTGATTGGTCCTCCTCTAAAAATTGAACCATTAATATCCTAATATTCTAATACAAAAATATTTATCGATTTGGTTTCAAATACAAAAAACTTAGAGACAACCCATCATACAAATAATATTGGTAATGATGGTTAACTCCAGTGTTTTACTCCACAAATAAGGACTCCATCATGTACATCAGGGTTAATAAACAAATTTAAAATGTGGACAATGTTATTTATACAATATTTACAAATGTTGAAATATGTACATATGTTATTGAAATACGAAATGTTGAACATACATAGAAAAGATTATTTTCCTGATGAATTACCCGTTATTTCTGAGAAAGTATGCAGGCCCTAATTGTATTTGAGGTCAAGGGCCAGAACACAGTCGACGCGCGCAGACTCAATACATACGCTTCATTCCTAATGTAAACGATATATGCAACCGATGGACTTTTTTTGAGGACAATAATCCATTAATTGACACTTCAGCAAATCTCCTATTGGCTTCTGGTCGAGCTTAGTTGAATTCTGATGGTGAAGTTATACAACTGAAAAATTCCATGTTTTCTCTTGACGCAACTATTTTGACTCCGGTTTGTATTGTGGATATCATCAGCTGACTACTTGCTAAAATGGACCGTTTTATTCAAGATGGTATTAATGCTTCATGTATTCTGTGCTTGCATGCCTCCATTCTAATGAATTTAACAGAGGTGAGCGGTATAGACATCAAAAGTGTGATATTTATGAAGACAAATACAGCTGGACAGGGATGGTGTCTCATGTAATGCTCATAAACTTTATTATTTTTAAGTTTCCTAATTCTGGTGTTTATTTAAATTTGATTTAAGTTGGATGAGGAAAATGAAAGTCATACTGTAAGAGTGGTTAGAGCTGCAGGCAAATCATCATTGGAAGCATTATAAGGCCAGGTGATCAGTATATTGGCGCTTAAAGATTGAGCTCATTATCTAATTATAATAAATCCAAAATCGGTTACTCTGATATCGCAAAAAGAAAGTCCAATTCTATCAGGGCTCATGCAAATATATTGTGCGAACGCTGTCTGTAAGCATTTAAATCTGAAAAACTGCTTGATCTTCATCGTACTTTGTGCTACTCAAACCAGGCGATCAAACTTATCTCAGCAAAAATCACAACTATGGAATTCAGTAATTTAGGTCTATGTCAATGTCTATCAAATCATGTGTATGCAGATATTATGTGCACCTTAAACAAGAACACTCAAGGTGATGTTGAACGTAAACCGGCAGATTATGGAAAGTTACTCGTACCACATCCTGAATTTAAAGCTGCTACGCTAAATCTAGGCTACAGACAATTTATTGGTGAAAGTTACATAATTGATGCATTGGAAGTTCTTTAACAAAGGTGTAGAAAAGTATACCTGTGGGATAAAGAACATTTTTATCAAAAAGTTGTCTGGAATAGTGAGGCAGAAAAACAAGAACACAAAAGATCCACTTATTGTTTTATACTGTATGCAGTGAACAATTTAAGAATAGCCAGAGATTTAAAGTGGCAGACAATGACCATCTTACCGGTCGATACAGAGGGGCAGCTTGCCAAGTTTTCAATACCAAACTGCGACTTGACTGAACAGTTTAACCTATTTGGTTTCATAATATGCTTCCGCATGTTGTGTGCCAAGCGGCTTCAGGAAAGATGAAAAAATGAGAATTGAGTGTGATTCCACTTTCAAAGGGAAAATATATAGCTCCAGCCGGCACGTTACCTATTGATAAAATCAATATATTGGACAAGAAAGAGGGCAAGATGAAGGAGGCTACTATTCGCATGAAGCTTCAATTGAAGGATAGTGTGCACTTTAAGTGTGACTCACTAGAGAATCTTGTCAGGAATCTTGCACCAACTGACCTCAAACAAAGTCATAAAGTAATTCCTTCTTCTGCTTCTGATTCTCTCATAACAGCGAAAGGCGTATTTCTTTATATGTATTTTCTTCGTTAAAGAAAATAGCAGAGCACACTAACGCCACGAGATGTGTTTTTGGATGATCTAAAGAAGCGGCAATGTTCAGAAGACGATTAAGAGAGAGTTGAGGAAGCTTATGAGAATTTAAATGTCTGAATTTCGGTGAACACATGCTGTATGAAAAGGAGGTCGTCTACGGCGGGACGGTTGCACCGTAACCATGCAGAAGGTCGGATTCTCGTGTGCTAGCTGGAAATAGACAGACACGGTGTTCTCCCTGCCGCCGACGCCGATGAAGAAAGTATTGGGGTGTGGCGAAGGACACGGAAAGGTCTGTCGTAGGTCCTCTGTTGCGAACTATTGTGACTATCGTGTCTCACAAAACGAAATGGGCCGCATCCAAGGAATCTGGCATGTTGCCTGGAACTGGTCTGTGCCAAGACGCAGGTATCAGCTGATGCAGTTATGGGCCTAGAAGAATTGAAAGCTGCGTCCGCAAAGCGGAAGTAAACTGAGCGCCTCTGTCGGAATCTATGTGAGCCAGCATTCTAAAACGGGCAGCCCAACCCCAGATTAGCACTTGAGCGAGAGAGATCGCCGAAGTCTGTGTGACCGGAAAAACTTCTGGCTAGCGCGTAAAACGATCGACAACGGTAAAGAGATGTGTATAGCCAAGCGATGTCGGTAACGGGTCGACGACGTCAACATGGATGTGTTCAAATCGGCGTTGCACTCCCCAATGAACTGAAATACCCTTCTCTTTTGATTCAGGAGTAGCACGAGATTTGCAACAACAGAACAAAACACTATTTCGGTATTTTTACGCATGCACGCTGAATCTTTTTGCTCCTTTTGAAAAGGACGGTTGTTGCCAAGTATTTGAACAGAGCTTGCTTATAGAATTGTTATCCATTTCTATGTGGATTATAGAGTATAGTGAATATGTATTTGCTTAAATGGGCGGTCGCTGCAGTATACTATATATATTGTCGGTCCAAAACAAAAGATAAAGTGTTAAGTTTGCAACATAAAAAAGTAAGGGCCGTGAAACAAATTTCAAACATTTACGAAAAAGAATAGAGTTCCATTAGGTTCAAAAAATTTATATTGATAGCTCTCAAATAATTGTTTTCTCGATATAGAAGAATCTTACTAATTTCAGTCATTAGTGGCACACCGTTGTTAGCATTTTTAGTGTGGTTTTAAGTATTGACAGGGGGCATACACATTCACAAAGACGTCTCTACCCCGGTTTTTCTACTGTATTTCTAAAGAATGAGATTCCAGTCTCCCCTTCTCCTTATCCGTCCGAATCGTAACTACTTGACTGGGGATGTCATTCTTAACAAAAGTTGGGAGACTTCCACCCTTCACCTTAGCCCTGTCAGGGCCAATGGGTCGGTCCCATCTCACAGCCGCGTATCTGGAGAGTTTAGTAGTTAGATCCCTGACTCCCAGTTTGGTTTTCTGCATAAGACAAATATAAACGGTTCTTTCCCGGATAAGCTGAGCAAGCTCAGGCATACCGGTCCGAATACCGTCAGCACCCAATGAATCGGAACTTAAACAATAATTAATAAGTTGCTTACGATTTCACTTATTAAGTATTGTTCAGACTTTTTAAGTTTACTTGAAGTGACTTAAAGTCATTTATAATTAATTGTAAGTATAGCAAGTCACATTTTAAGTTATTTTAAGTATAGAAAGAGACATTTTTAGTTGTTGTAAGTATAGAAAGTTACATTTTAAGTTATTGTAAGTATAGCAAGAAACATTATAAAACTAGAATAGTAAAATAGTAAAACAAATCTTACCAGATGGAATTTATGTTTATTACAGTAAAATTACAAAACAATTGCATAAAATGTTGAAAAAGTACAGTTAAAAGTTTTTTAATTTTTTGGCATGTTTGATATCCAAAACCTTTCTGGTTGATAGCAATATTGGCCTCGAGTCAACCTTCTGGGAATCAAAGAAGTACAACATCGATAAACAGAATAAAGAAAATAATTAATTAGTAATTTTTTTATTATTTATACTTGATTCAAGAAAACGAATAATATTATAATAATATAATATAATAATTAATATCAAGAAATGATCCATATTATAAAAGCATTTTATTTAGGGTTTTATTGAATCAATTGATTCAACCTAAATTATATAAAAGATGTTTGACCACGTGATATAATTTGAAACAGGATTCTTATGATCAGTAATGTAGATCATATTTTTAGCCAAGCGATTTTATAAATTAACATGTAATAATATTATATGTACATCTTTAGAAACTTAAAAATGTAGGCTACATGACAGAGTAAAACAAATATTTAGATATTATTTGGAAATATATGTGTTACAATAAACGATAAAAATTTCAAAATGAAGAATGACACACAAATTCAACAAGAAATGGTGATATTAATATTAGTCAAAATACCAAAGAGCATTACACAAAATAAATTATATAGTATATACATAAATTGTGTTAACTCTTATTAAAATAATATTGGATTTTGGATAACCACGTTTTTTAATTGTTTAAATACCGAATAATTCATATTGTATTGATACCTAATAGAAACAAAAATATTAATTTAAGTTAACAAACGAACTTATCTTGACAATTTAGTTATGTATTGTATGTACCGTAATTTTTATTGGAAACTCTCAAGTCAAATATTATTTTCGTAAGAGCTAATACAATTTTCGATGCATAATTTTTTTTGAGGTATGAGCAACACCTTTTTGAGATTTTTGCTAATAATAATATTATATATATATATATATAAAATACATCAACTCACAGTTTTGTAAATATTCGGGAGCGGTCTTATTACATCCTCTGAGCGAGGCAAGAGAGCTTTATAAGCTTCAGGTAAAGAAATGATCTGCAGCCGAGTGTCATACTCGAGACTTCACTACGTAAACGAAGTGCACGGCCATGCCCTTCAAATAAAAATATAGCACAATTTTGCAAGAAAAGTATTACAGAAGGAACGCTCAAGAAGCAAAATATCGTCCATATGACACCTAACTATAGTTTAAACGAACCTATAGTTTAAACGAACCTATAGTTTAACCGAACCTATAGTTTAACCGAACCTATAGTTTAACCGAACCTATAGTTTAACCGAACTTATAGTTTAACCGAACCTATAGTTTAACCGAACTTATAGTTTAACCGAACCTATAGTTTAACCAAACAAACTACGTATCAATAATAAGCAACTAGGGAATTCAATAAATAACTGCCTTATAAAACGGTACAAAGCTTAATATAGAAGAAAAGGCGACAGAGGATGCCCCATTGAGAGTCTATTCGTATTCGTATTCATATATATGAACGTATTCGGAGGAAATGTTTTAACAAAACGGATTTTATTTTTTAAAGTAGGAAAAATGCGAATTATTATAGTTGCATATGAAACAATTTATGAGGATCTAGATATTACATATTTTGAACGTTTTCGACTAGACTGTTTCTCATTTATCATAATCTATTGTGCTTTAACAATTCGTGAATTCCATCAACTTATATTAATTTGCGATGGATAAATTTCAACCCGGTTTATTGTATGAATCCGAACAATTTCCTTCAATTTAATTAAAATGATGTACTGCGTACTCCATTTAAATGAAGTTTTTTTTAAAAATGTCTTTTTATCTAGTCTAACTTCATTTGTGAAACGGGCGCATTTGATTCAGGAGGATGGATCAGGGGGTGACTACTCATTTTGATAGATTAATATGTATAATACGTCTTATATATTAAGACATATAGTAATATAGGCCCTATATATATATTAATTTTATATATGTCTATGAAATCAATACACCTAATTGAAATTATTAATTAATAGTTCAATTGACAATAATAATTATTAGTAAAAATAAATAATAATTAATGAAATTAGATAATTTTTTATAATTTTTTTAATTTTTCGATTTGTTATAATATGTCTAGAAAATATAAAATGGAAAGTGCACCAATTTGAAATTGTTTACGCTCACCGTGGTTACCATTCATAGAGTGATAATATGACATTATATTTTTCATAACAAATTACACTTGAGACAGTGAATGTGCTGAAGGAAGCGAATTATATTGTAATATAAACAAACCTTCATTAAAAATGTAAGTTTGGTTAAAGTAGTTAATAAATTGTTAAAAAACATATTTTCAAAATTCACTGAATAGTTAGTATTACTATTAGACTATTTGGGCATTGCACATGTAGTACAAAACGTGTTAATGAAATATGTCAATATTTGTTATATAGTAATTTTTTATGGCAAAATTATTTAATTTTAAACTAAACATAGGTCATATAGAATTTAGTTCTACCTAGACCTGGACCATGGCATAATTATTAATAGTAATAGGTAGGATTAGATTCAGAATTTTAACCCTATTTAATATATCCATATGATACCAACCTACACTTACAGGCAGGAACATATTTAGATGGGGGACAGGTGGAGGCAGACCTTCTGATCAGCCTATTTTTATATACTGTACCTAATTTAATGTAGTACTCTACATAAATGTACCTATAGTATCTATAATTGGCACCTATTTGAAACTCTGTTCCCTGAGAAAAATTCATAAATATGGCCCTGATAGGCATACAAAGGAAGAGGTGGGAATGGATTCTGCCCTCTGCAATTTTATTTTTGCTATAATTTTATATCTTAAAATTAAAATTATAAAATTTATACTTTTCTTAATTATATATTTTTTAAATGTAATAAAATATTACCATAACATAACATCACCATGACAAAATGTAACCAATATTGTTAAAAGAATCCTGTTAAAGATCTGTTATTCATCTGTCTAAAAGGAATTCACACCACCAGGTAAACAAATAACATTTACAGGATCAATTATAATATTATGGTACCAATATGGATTATGTTTTGACATGATGACATTATGTTATGGTAATGTTTTATAATAGTAACATTATTATGATATTTTGTCCTATAATCATATGTTTAAAAACATTTAATAACTTTTTCAATACATTCATACCTTTAAGTTTAGGGGGGTATGTTAGAGCCCTTGAAGTTAAATCACCTAATACTCATATGTCAGTCTAATTGTATATTGTCTTAGGTAAATATTATTTATCAGCCAATTACAATGGATTTTTTTAAAGTAATAAATGGATTAGTATTCTTAAATACAGCATTATTTTATTGTATATCAAACTAAATTCCTACTAACTACCGAATACAACAATTAATATAGCCAGTTAGTACTATAAGTTTTTATTACTTAGGACAAATTTTTATAAAAGCAAAAAATAATTTCCTATTTTACCATATTTTTCAAATTGTGAATGCAATTATACACACCGATTTTATATTTTTAATAGAATCAGCGATAGAACATCTTGGTCTGCCAATATATCAAATTCCAACACAATAGTCCAATTATAAGTTAGAAAACAATAAGGTAAAAGGATGGTGGAATCTGCACTCCATGGGTTCCTGGCTGCATTTAATAACTTAGTATATATAGCATTAAATTAAAAATAATATAATTAGACTGAAAAAAAGGGATATACCTAATATAAACATATTTTTGTGTAAGTACACTATAAGATATATATATGTACAACAATGCACAAAAGTTTGTAATAAATAATTGCTCAATTCATCATTATTGCAATTCATACATTTCTATTTACAGTCATAATTTTTTTACAGGAACAGTGTGCTTTATTACAAGTATTACATGAACAGTTAATTATATTCATTACTTCAACAATAGCAGGCAGTTAATGGACCAGATAATATTTTTGTACCAGTTTACTTTGAAAAATTTCTCATCCAAAATCAAGAGGATTAATAAATTATGGGGATTGAAATTGCAAAGAATTTCATAGCATTATAATGAATATTCTGCAGATATAGAAAGTATTTGAAATGCTTTATCAATGTGCATTTATATATTTGTATCATTTCATTTTATAAGCTAAATGAACATTAATAACAGAATCATCATGAATAATTTGACCAGAATTAATGTTATTGATCCCATCATTAAGGTGATGATTGATGTCAAAAATACCATTGACAAAGCGCTTTAATTACTTTCTTTATCCACAAAATCTTCATTAATTCTCTTACAACTTTCAGGTAAAGTTTGGAATTCTTCAGAAATTCCAATTTCACAATCCATTGATTCCCTTGATTGTGGATGAGAAATATTTTAGTGGAAACTAGTACTTCAGAACTATCTGGTCAACCAACTGCCTGCATGTTGTAGTAATGAATCTAATTAACTTGTAATACAGGACACTGCTCCTTTAAAACATGCTGTTTGTTTCTACAAAATTCTGTAAATGTAAAAAAAAATCCCAATAATGTTTAATTGGTTTATATTGACTAATAAGTTGTTACTAACTATTTTGTTCATTGTTGAAGTTATATATATGTATATTAAATATATAATAGTTTTATTAATATATATATATATATAGGCTGCTTTAGTTTTAAAATTAATTATAAAGTGTATAAAATCAAAATTGTAAAAAAAAGATTGTAATATGATTTCAAACAAAATACCCCTTTAATATTTATATCATTGGCATTGATGAATAAAAAAATCAATATAGGGTTATACATGTCTAACGAAAATTGATGTCTGTGAAGAATAAAACAAAATAGGTCAGATTATTGCAGATTATTGATTATTAACATAAATATATTCTACTGAAACTTTAATATATCCAACATATACACATACAGACATGTATACCAATTTTTTCATAAAATATGTAGAAATGGATGCTACACAAATTATAGATATATAAATGGCATGTATGCTGATATATATAATCTGAAGCACAACATCATGATTTTTTTAATGAAATTGAAAATGATACATTTAAATTAAAAAGTCACATTTGTTTTATCTGCAGTGTATTAAACATGTTTTTAATCCTGTCACTTATAGAATTGAAAACTAAGATTAATGGTTGTTAATCATTGTGTTATATACCACTACATTTAACAAGTATAAATTTATTAGTAAGCAATTACTGCTACTTACAGTTCATACAGACATCAGAATGCAGTATAACTAATAAGAAATGATGTTGCCTATGTCTTTATTTTATATATAACAATTGTAAAATGGCTGAATCCCAAATAATCCTAAAATGAATCGATTTTAACATTGAAAACAAATATATAAATTATATATAATTCATAAAAAAATTATCCATTTATATATATAATAATATATATATATATAATTGTGAAACCAGGTAAATTACATTAATTTGAAATAGAATTTAAAAATATCACAATAATAGAAAACATAGTGATCAATGATAATATTATGAAAGTATTTTTTAAGATCGTTATGTTTTTTGTTTATTGCTAAATGGGGTAAAGTGTTTTTAATTTTGCTATATACAATATATGTCTTCGTAAAAAAGGCGATAGTTTACATTCCAGTTTTTATTATTCAACATAGTGATAGTGTATCCTTTTTGATTTGTTTATTTATTATGTTCTGTAGTTTCGATGACTTTTTCATTTCTTTATTTATGTTGTTTAGGATCGTTACGATGCTCTTATATGCGTTCAGATAAAGTTTGTGATATTTTGTCTATATTCACTTATATGCATTCTTAACATGTAATGACATAAACACAATTCTTTTTTGGTACGACTACCTGCATTTATTATTTTGACAGATTTGTTATTAATTTCGTTAATAAAAGTTTTAATATCTGTGAAAATGGGACATGTTTTACATCTAGGTCTATTACATTTACGATTAGAATTAAAAGATTTTACGTAATACATCAAGTTTTAATAAAACAGAATTAAATCATAGAGAATGGTATCATTATTTAGATGATGTATTTTTGACATGGACTCATGCAGAAAATAATCTTCACAATTTTATAAATTTCATTCAAAATTATATTAAAAGATTAAATATGAAAACTAAAATTAAATGCGATATAAAATATGACAAGAAAAGCGTGAATTTTTTTAGATACAACCATCATTATCGAAAAAGGTAATTTATAGTGATTTATATAGTGAACCTACAGGTGCTCACTTTTATTTGAGATTTAACAGATGCTATCTTTCGCATTGTAAATCCGGAATTCTAAATAGGCAGTTTTTAAAACTAAAAAGAATATGTTCTCGTCTAACAGATTTCCCCAGAACCTTCTATGGTAGCCTATAAACAATATAAAAATGTAAAATCTACTCTTATTCATAGTAAATTTACCAACCCTATAAACATAGAAACTTTAAATTCTAATCATAAATGTAATAAACCTAGATGTAAAACATGTCACGTTTTCACAGAAACTAAAACTTTTACTAACGACATTAATAACAAGTTTGTCAAAAGATGAACCCTTTCCATTGCACACATAGGGACATTGCGTCCCGGGTAGACCTACAGTAATTTACATAATATTTCTAAGATGTTTAGGTTATCAACCTAATTCTTTCTGACTATTTATTTACATCTTTTATCTATTCGTTTTGGTAATTTATTTACGTCTATTATCTAATATACTTTTATAATATTCACTTTTATCTAAGAAAGGTAAGTAACGTCATGAAATTTGGGTTCGCTCAGCGCGTTGTCATGTATTTGATGCATCCACTTTATGGTAGTGGTAGAAATGTTTTTTCTAGATAATTTGTTCACGTCAATTCATTTAGCTTGATCTCTTCTCTCTGAGAACATAACACTGTACTTGGAACAATTAGGAGTAACAAAGCATTTAGTCCAAATGAAATGCTGAAGAATATACATCGTCCTATTGACAGCTCAAATGGTGGCTTAACAAATCAACTATCTGTATGTTCTTACGTTACAAAAAAGGGATAATCAGTCATACTTCCATCTACTCTTTATCATGATAGCAATGTATCGTATGATCTGATGTTGAAAACAACAAAAAAACCGATATGACTATAATAATATTAAAAGAGCAGTAGACACAGTTGATCAGATGATACTCGATTATAATTAATCATATCAAAAGAACAGTAGACACAGTTGATCAGATGGCAGCGAACTATTCAACATCTAGAGCAACTCGTCGATGGCCGTACAAATACTTTTTGAATATCTTGAATTTGGCAGCATATAATGCTTATGTTATCTGGAGTGCACATAACTCAAAATGGAATGCTGAGAAAAATTTCCGTTGCCGTCTCTTCCTTCAAGAAATTGGTCAAGCTCTTATTGAGTCTCATCTCCAAAGAAGACTGCTCATTCCTCAGCTTCAGTCGAGTGTTCGAGAGGCTATGGCTGCTATTATTGGTATTGTGCGATCACCAATTCAGCACCAGGAACCATGGGAAGATCGGGGAAAATGTTTTCTCTGACCATTGACTAGCCGAGTGAGGAAGCAATGTGACACTCTTTAAATTTTATTAGCAAGGAACATGCAAATCAACAAATAGTTTGTTAACATTGTAACCTGCTTGTAACATGTTGATATGGACTTTTGTAATAACAATAATATCTCTAATAAACACACAATTTAATATTTTCATATTTAAATTAGTAAAAATGAGCAAATATTATAACAAATCAACACGGGACACGATGTCTCTATGTGCGCTAAACTGGTTGGTAAAATATGTGCTTAATAGAATTAAGGGTTAATGGAGGTACTTGTAATACAAAGAATTGCATCTATGCGATTACATGTAAAGAATGCAAACAAGTGAATATAGGCCAAACATCACAAACTTTCTCTGAATGCAAATCAGGACATCGTAGCGATATTAAACAACATAAATTAGTAAATAAAATATTCATCGAAACGGCAGAACATTATAAACAAACAAATCACAACGGATACACTATCACTATTTTGTATAATAATAGAAACAGGAATGTTAACCATCGCCTTTTCTACGAAGACATATATAGCGAAATTAAAAACTCTTAACCACATAGGATTAAACAAAGGACAACGATCTTGTTGAATACTTTTGTAATGTTCTCTAATATTGCTTTTTATAACCTGTAGGCCTACATAATATGCATTCACATTTTTTATTTTGCATTCATCGATCACCATGTTTTCTATTATTGTAAAATAAAATAAGTAGTAGTAGCGGGAGGGTGGACGACTCTGGATAAATACACTTCTCGCCCCCCCCTAACCCTCTCGTCCTGAATAATAAAGAAGCTGAATAATGTGATACTGATGCAAATTGCAATTAACAGGGGGGTACAGAAAACAAACCATGTACTCAGTGATAAAATTAATCCATTTGTCATTTGCCAACCCAGTAGAAATAGTTGCTTATTTAATCATTTAATCTAAAGTCTTAATCAAACAGTTTTTTTTTAGGAATTTGCCCAATTATTGTCATTGGATATCGATTTATTATGAAAATATTTGTTAATTATAATGGTTTATATTGCATCTGATGAAAAATAAAATAATTACATTATACGGAGTACTTAATTTATACTTCTGCTAATTATATAAGTAGTGATAATGATTTTTAAATTAATTACTAAGTACACATTTAGTGTGAAACGTTTGTGATCACATACAATTATCTTTGTGGATATCAATTACTGATATCGAACTCTGTTTAAATCCTTATTGGGTACTTTAGGTTAACATGAATATTACTTGTTGATATATTTATATAGAATAAGCTACTTTAATCATATGTTCCGTCGAGTTAAACTGTTATACTAAACTCCAATTTGGCGAATGATATCGTCAACTCGGAGTCCAAGATATAAAACCTTATTTTCAGTATGCAATTATTGATAATCGCATAAAATCTAGTAGAATGTTCGAATCTACTAAAAAAAGTATGGTTGTAATAAAATAGGGTTCTATTTCTATAAATTGCTATTTTAAAGAAACAATCATTGTAATAATATATTATTATTGTAATTAAATGTTTATACTATTTATTATTTACAGGTTTGTGTGCAATTCAATATTCGCCATTGTTTTAATTTTCAATACAATCAAACCGCTAACTGCCGTGAATGAAACTTGCCAAGCCAGGGGTATGACCGAGTGCACCAATGGAATCATGATTCCGGTTTACTTTCCCTTCTCCACGAATATGCATGATATGATCTTTCGCGGCTGGCTCCACCTTATCGTACTGCTCTACATCTTTGTGGGCATATCGATTGTTGCGGACCGGTTTATTGAGTCCATAGAGATCATTACCTCCACCGAGAAAACTATCACCGTGATGGTGAACGTCGGCGAGTACCATACGATCAGTATTCGTGTATGGAATGAGACGGTTTCAAATCTGACACTGATGGCACTTGGTTCGTCAGCACCGGAAATCTTGCTATCTATAATCGAAATTTGTGGGAAAAACTTTGAAGCGGGGGAAATTGGCCCGAGTACAATTGTAGGCAGTGCCGCCTTCAATCTGTTCATTATAATTGCCATTTGCGTTGTTGTCATTCCAAGGGGGGAAATTCGCAGAGTCAAACATTTTGGTGTGTTTATTGTGGTGGCTCTCTGGAGTATATTTGCTTATGTTTGGCTCTATCTGATTACTGCAATAATCTCACCAGGAAGGATAGATCTCTGGGAAGCCTTGTGCACATTTTTATGGTTTCCACTTACAGTAATCACCGCTTATATTGCAGAAAAACGAAAATTTTGCGCAGCAAAAATCAGGAAATCTATTCGTGCAAGCTTTTATGGTTTGAATAGTGATGACAATAAACCTGACCCAGAACGAATTCTGGAATATGAAAAATTAAAACAACGGTACATTTCTCTTATTGAAGATATTCGAAAGCACTACCCCCATGCACATCCTTCCAAACAGGAGGAACTTGCCAGACTTGAACTCAAAACACAAAATACAAAATCCAGGGCATTTTACCGAATGCAAGCAACTCGAAATCTTCTCGGTGGCAAAACAGTTTCACAAATTAATATAAACACTCCCGTGTTTCCAAATGTGGTGTCTTTTGGTACACGCTTTAAGCGGAAATTGAAATTTTCCAAACAATATGTTAGCTTCGATCCCGGTTATTATAATGTAATGGAAAATATAGGGCAGCTAATTATTGGCGTTGTTCGTGAAGGTGGCGATATGAATGTGAAATTAGTGGTGAGTTTCGTTTCGTATATTCAACATACAATTTATTGAAATTATTTTTAAATGCAACAGCATATTTGTAAAATTACCTTCTTTAATTAAAATCTATTTAAATGTTTTTTAGTTAAAATTATAATTACTAAGTTATAAGGTTATTCATTATTTAAATATCAAAGAAAGCTACAATTCCATAATGTTTGTAATATTGAATATATTTATACATTGTTTATGTAATGCATTATTGTTTAATGTAAATTAATCCTTAATCGAACAGGATCAAAACTAGACAACCTGTGAACAACAAATCATAATAAATGACACCCTATATATAACACTTCTACTTAAGTTAAAAACTATAAATTTTACGCAAATAACGATGTGGTGATATCAAATTAGTAATACATATTATTTATGCTCTGAACATCAGCAATAAGTCTTAAAAAACAACAATATTCTTACGTTATTATTTTTAACATTTGACACCGCTGGATAGCTACCTACAGAACGTACGTCTACTCCAGATAATTAGCAAATAGCCGTTGTGTGACGTCACCAATTAGCATAGATAAAAAAGCACTGAATAAAACCGTGTTTACTAGACATAGTTGCTCATAGAATATTAATAAATAAACTTCTGTATATATATAACACAGTGGGCCTAATACTTTGAGTTTTACACTGTAAACAATTTTCGATTACATTAATAAATTTTGTTTTTAATTTCTATATTATTTATTCGTTTTATTTTGATATTGATTTATATATATATTATTGCAGAACTAGTATATTACAACATTTATGATCTCGAACTTTTTTTATGAATAATGAACTAGTTAAACAAACGATATTGATACTAGTGCTATTGTTTAATTTTGTTTGCATGTTTAAAAGTGGACAAATATTTACAAATAATAAATATTAAAAATACACTTGTTTGATTTTATTTATATAAAAATGTACATTATTAGTACCTACATATAATTGGGAAAGTAGTTTCTACAAGAACGTATCAATGCGCATAGTTAATCTAGTGAATTGGATAATATTTAAACCCAACTTAAGTTTCACTGTGAGACCAAAGACGGCTCAGCACACCAGAACATCGACTACCACCCCTTTTCGGCTGATTTCGCCTTTGAAAAGGGGTCGACAGAGGTCAACATTACAATCAACATCATTGATGACGATGTCTACCAGGATGTCGAGTACTTTACCGTAGAGCTCTCCGATCTGCGAGTTCCCTGTGAGGAGAGCTGTTGTTTCGGCGGAGATCTGACAGGAGAACCGAATTCTCCTCTGACCACCGCTGCTATAGGCATTGTTTCGGCACCACAATCAAAGTTTGACTTCAATCCGGAAGGTCGAGTGGCTCGAGTTACGATTCTGGATGACGATTGTGCCGGTGTGTTCGCTTTCCCGCAAAGTCATCTGACGGTGTCCGAAGGCTGTGGAACCGCTGAGGCTACGGTAGTCAGGGAACAGGGTAAGCTTTGAAGAAATGTCACTATTAACAGTTGTTACCGAGATATTGAGTAATAACAGATGAGAAAGTTGTTGTGCAATTTACTGAATGTCATATTTTTATGTTTTTGGATTACTTGTTTGTTAGAGATTACTCAGGTGATGTTATGTTAATCCATGTCTTGGTACAATACCTTTTTTATAAACATTTCAATTTACAGGAATCTTAAGTATTTATGGTATTAGATAATGGAATGTAGTGACAATGGAAATAAATGGCAAAAATTAAAGAAAAAATCGATTTAAAAAATGATTAACGAAAGTACAAACAAACGTATTAGTTGTGTTCATAAAATATACAAAGATTGACAGTCTTCAAAATATGTAGAGTATATGTTAATCTTCACTATTATGTAAAATGTCACAATAATATTTCATTTAGAAATTGTGAAAGTTGTGATCAGATTCATTCGATAGGTAATTAAAGGTTAGTGAAAGTAGCAGTTATAAGGTTTTGATAATTGAATTAAACAATAGTGTTATTTAAAAGTTTTATCGATTTTAGCAGACATTATTTGTGAAACATATACTCAATAAACGAATATTATAAAATATATCTGTATAAGTAAACATGTTTTGCCAAGTGTTGTTGGTTAATATTTGATACAAGTTTTAAAATTACCAATGAAAATGAACTAAGAAGAATTAGGGTTTAAAAACTAACAAAGAATTTTTTATATTTATTTACTTATTCATTTACATTTGGGTGACTATTAACAAATGCTGAACAGGCTAATTACGTTTTTTAAGACCTGAGTATTTGGTTACGTTCTGAGTATTATTATTATTAGTACCCGTGTATTTAGTTATAGGTCTGTATATAGTTATATTCTGGTATGTTATCAATATAATATTTATTAATTAAGTCAGTATAAGGTTATGACAACATTTTATTTATATTAAGTTATGATCTAAATGTCATTTGTGGTGCTTTTTTAAAATATTGCAAAACGTATGTGTTGACTAGATACAATTCTATGCGATTTGGAGGCATCACTATCTGGAAAAGAAACCTTACAGTAAATGTTGGTAATCACATTCCCCACTGATGAAGTAAATATCTATAGCATTTTGCATAGCAAAACATAGATTTAATTTGGAATATTAAACAATATGTGTTATACTCAACATATTATGTTCGAAGCTTATATCAATTATTGCAGACATTTTGTCACCTTGGAAATATATATGTTGTATTTTATTTGTTCATGAATGGTTCAAATTAATTATATATAAATAGCAATGCATTACACTTAATTTGATGATGTCTTATTCTAACCCATAACGATTGTAAACTATGTTGACACCTTCTACTGTACAGGTAATGGGCGGACAGTTCAGGTAAATATTTAACTATTTCTGTGTCTCAGTGTTTGATACCATGACCCCTGTGTAGGCGCTCGAGGGGTCGTGGTGGTCCCCTACAACTCAGCTCCGATCTCTGCCACCCCGGATGTCCACTATGACCCTGTGTGCGGCACTTTACACTTCGGCGACAATGAAATAAGGTCAGTGCTGGCGAGAGTGGGGATTGATTACACCTTGTTATGTAGAATTATGTAAGAACCAGTCATGGCAGTCAGGGTCATTTTGTGGTGATCCTAAGAACGCCGTTGTTTAACATAGCCTATTTTGCAGGGAATATTGAATGGTGGCATCGTATGTAATAGTATTGTATAAATGAATGCTCACATTACTTTATCGATCATATTTGAGTGTATTTCGTATTTTTTTAGCAAAACGATCCCATTTTCGATTCACAACGAAGGTTTGCTGAAGAAGGACGTCACTTTTAGTTTGCAACTTTGTGAACCTGAACTTCTCGCAATAGGTTAGTTCACATTTTGATTTAAATATACAGGTATGTGGCCGTTACCGAAGAAATAACACTGACCACTTCAATAAGTTCTCAAATTCGAAATCAAAGCAATGCCTTACACAACACATGGTCTAAGTATTTTTATTAACAGTAGACACACCTAAGATATAGATGAAAATGTTAGATGTAATGCAGAAAACTTATTGAAGACCCCCTTGTATGGACATATTTACCCAGAGCACATTGCGGTATTTATTACTTTAATAAAGTTTTCACGACACTAATAATTATTGCGATAAGAAGGAGATGATGGGTGATTTGTGATAATGTTTTCCAATGATAACTCATATAAATGAGGATTATAATATAATCATTTTTAGCATAATATTATAATTCTAGCAAATTATTTCTTTAAAAGCCGGTTTATAAAAACTCTCGACATATATTGACTATTTTATATAAGGATGAAAATGTAACACTTTAAATTTGCTGATAATAGCAAACAAGCGTATAGGGGTACTGTGTAAAATATTTATTGTATGAAGTGGTAAGATAGAATATTAAATTGTTGTAAATTAATTGACAATGGCCGATAAAGTAACAAGTGATGTTTTCGTCCAATAATTAATAAAATATGCCGAGAAAACAATTCGAAAATATGATGCTAAAACTTTGAATTTGATATTAAAACATTGCTGACATAATGCTTTACAAAATATTTCGATGATAGTGGACAATGTTTTTACTTTATTTACAGGACAACAAATGAAAAGCCTGTCAAGTGGTAAGATACAAATATGCATGTTTGATATAGATATTGGACCGAACAAAGGAAGAAATACTCCACTTCCAAACCGCATGCTTTGAAGTTATTGTTTTCCTTACATTACTTATTATTTCAGACAAATCTTTTGTTGGCGTTACGCAACCTTGTGAGTACATTAAGTTTGAGGTTCTTATGCATTACTAAATATACTTTCCGTAATAACGCGACATATAGGTATAAATAAATGTTTGCACATATTGCTGGTTCTAATAAAGAATCTTGACCTTTGATGCAGCTGAAAAATGCACTTCGGTATTTTGTATTATTAGTTATTTTGTGTTTTGGTATTAACTAATAAATCCAAATCCTTTTATAAAAATTGTTTTGAAAACTGACGAATGTGCTTGCTTCTTAGTTGATTAGTTTAATTCTAATTAAAGTTATTCTGTATTTATTTTAGGTTCAACGTTTAAATGTGGTGAGCTTAAATTATGCAATTGTTATCAATTTCAGTTTTTTCACTAATTTTTAAAACTTTAATAAATTAGACTGAAACTCTTTTTATAAATATTACTCTTTATAATATTTTTAATAATAATACAAAGGATTGTCTTCATACGACATGACTTAGTTTTTGGTAAGAATAGTAATAAAAGCCATGCATTTATTTATCATATTTTCATTATTAAAACCGTTTATTTAATTTATGTATATTTTAATATTTATATAAATACTTTAAATATTTGCAACGTTGATAAGTTGAATTATGTTTATGTCGTGAACTTTTTAATAATTTTATACATTTATTCATTAACAGTATACAATTTATTTAAATCCTTTACAAACATATATTGTATTTCAAATTAAAATTTTGGAATGTTGTCTGCATATATTTCTTCAAAATATTCCACAATTTAAAGAAAGAGGAAACATGCTACAAAAAATTAAATGCCGTAAGTGAATTTTTTTCAATTTATAAGTTCAATACATTCTATTAAGTTCAAATTATATTGTTCATTATTTTTCTATTTTTATTGGCTAATAATGGCAATAATGTTTTTAACATATTTCATTTATTTATCGTATGTGTCGTTAAAAGTAGTGAATAACTAAATGAACCAGTTCTTATGAGATGTATAATATAATAAATCAGAAATTGTAAAATTTTCACGCCAATCTTTTTTTTTACGATCCAGGTCATTATGGATCATAAATACACCAAAATATGTCTTTGGGTATATCTTTTTAGGGTAGTAACTTATGACAACCAACGTTAATAAGATGACACACAAATATAAGAGAAATATTGACTCACCAACATAATCCAACTATTTTATACTACTTTTTTGTGAGTAGTATAAATATATATATTATATAGTAATATAAAATTTAATACATATACGTTTAACATAGCTATGCGCTAGTGTAAATTTATTGAAAATCGTTTCAAATTTAACGAAGTTATAAACAGTTTTTGTGATTTGCAGCTGATTAATTCAATATTTTTTTAAATACAGTTTAATGAAAATAAATAGATGCACAATCAGTATAGCTATGAGTCTGCTTATTTTTTTAAATTGGTTGACATTTGACAAAGTTGTAAACATTTTACCATTGTGATGTATTATGGCCATATATTGCACGATGATTTCAATGAGGATTCTGACGTTCACTCAGCTT
>JAUZND010013652.1:9381-28013 GCA_034780555.1 Coelogynopora nodosa | reverse complement strand
GTTACTTATATAGTAAAGAAGTTACTTATATAGTAAAGAAGTTACTTATATAGTAAAGAAGTTACTTATATAGTAAAAAACCAGTAATTCAGTGATAAAAACACGTAGTTATATTTTGACACCTCTCGGCCACCATACTAATTTTGTTACGAAGGTTTCTATTAAAAATTGAAGTAATTGTCCGAAAACTGGTCTATATAGAAACCTTTGTTTTATTTTCTGCTGTGTGTAATTAGCTAAACTATAATTGGGATGATTGCTCGGTGGTAACTTAATATTACTTTTTTACGTAATTTATAATTCCTGTTTCACTGCAAAACTAAGAGAACCATAAGAACACTGAAATAGTACTTATATAAAAACCATTTTCAAACAGTCCTCTTTAAAATTTGTTATAGAAAAACACTCTTGTGTACATTTTTTTACAAAAAAACAATTTCGAACAAACCGATATAAAACTTATTAACAAAAAATATTTCCAAAATATATTGATTAAAACATATTATAGGCGCAATCTAATTAGGTTCTCGTAACAATTAATTCACGGTTCCATGGAGCCTATAACATAGCATGCAACCGTCTAATTCAGATTCTTAGATGGGGAAGTGTTCTTACTCTCAGAAGGTATATAATATTACGCTTTTGGAGAATATTTACCAAACTATCACAGTTCAAAAATATAGAAATGATATAATGATTATATATAATTATATATTATACTATATATATATATGTATAATTATACAATGATTATATCACGTAATTAATTCACCTAGTATTCTATGAGATATAAGACAAATTATATATGATGGATTGGAGTTAAAAATGTAACATAAATTCCACAATTTAATTATTTTTATCTATATAGTAAGTAATTAACACTTATACATTTTTCGGAATTAATTAATATAATTTCTTTTCAAATGTATATTTATTATATATCAAAATAATATCATTTAATGGTATTGAAAGACAAAAATTTCAATGTACACTACATTGCAGTATAAAATTAACTTTTACAGACTTATTTGTGTCTAGATAAAATGAATGTCCCGTGACAGCTTCCAAACGAGTTAGACACTTAGACTTATCGACCGCTCTTGCTGAATGAGTCCAAGGACATAGTTAATGCTACGTCTGGCCTGGGGAGCAGTGAGCCAGCACTGCTCGGCAATTGCCCGGATACTGTTCAGCGGAGAAACCGGGACATGCGAGGACCGCCTAGTCCGGCCAAACGATGAGCCGATCTTCGCCAGGCCAAGATTGAGACACGGGCGGGCGTTCTTGACAGTCAGGTGAGTGTGGAACAGATGCAGGTTCACCAGTGGCGACGCCTTGTTGTGAATATCCTCCACGAAGGGTTCAATTCCGGTCCAGGCCTCCACCAGGGCAATCCCGAGGGAGTAGACGTCGGCCGGGAAATCGTAGACGCGCGAGAACGTTTCCCTGGGGTTGATGAGTTCCGGTGGGAGACGACTGACTGTTGAAACGGCTTCAGCAGTTGTAAAGTTGTTGGGGTCAATGGTGAGGGCTACCGGCCGACTCATTGTTGTCAGTTTTGCTCGGTTATCAGATGTCATCTGCAAGGTGGGGATAGAGGTTTGATTCCAATTTTGGTCAAATGGGACAAAATGCGAGAAAGTTCAGAAATGGGGCCATATGTATACGTAGAACAGCTATACATGCACAATATACATATATGATAAAAATGTAAAGAATTTTATAATAACGGTTTATTTTTAGAATATATTGTGCGTAATTATTACAACCATTTTATACATTCCATGTAGTAAATTATCTGATTATCGATCTCGACATTCAAAGTAATTGTTAGTTCCTCTATAAAATCGATTATAAAATGGTTGAAATAATGATGAAATCACAGGAAAAAGTAAAGACAAATTTATTATATATGTGTTAATAATGAGGATATCATTAGAATAAATGGTGGCATTAATACTACGCGAGATATAATAATATTCATATTAAAATCACAGATTTTAACAAGTATATTACATAATTTTTTTATTTGACTATATATATAGTTTAAATATATGATTAAAATCTTCAATATAACCAAATAACACAGTCAACTATCTACTTATAAATATAAGTGCATCAAAAACATATATCTAAAAGAACTGCTTAGAAAACAAGTAAATAACATACACAGTGACTCTCAACTTTAATTGTCACGAAGTTATATTATATTAATATACGTATAGCCTACGTAGGCTCCCTATACATCTATCTTACCGCAATGGATTGCAGAGTCAAGTCCAGATGAACAAGACCTCTAGCATGCAGGTAAGAAAGGCCGTCAGCAATTTGCTCAAAGATCTCCAATAGGCAGTTGAACTTCTCCTGCTGTCTTTCTGCAGCCGCCGTCTCATTGAGTGATGACCACTCGGATCGTTTGTCCTGGAGGAAAGCCTGCAGCGACTGACTGACAGTTTCGGTAACCAGGGGCAACATCGTGAGCGCGGCGCTCTGGGGGAGTTTAACGCAGGAGTAGCATCGCAGCAGGCTGCCGCGTGGATTATCTATCAAGATCCTGTGTCGAAGGTGAGGTTGCTAGGTTTATTTATTTACCGCTTTTACGTTATTATGGTCCTGTAAAATTTTACAAAATATAACTGTATTACTGTGTGGTAGTGCCAAAATAAATACAACAATTAATTTATAATGTTTTAATTATAGGATGATATCTTTATATTGAGATAAAGTAACCTTTTATACTATTTATAGTAAATTTTAATATTTACCTTAATTATTTACCTTTAGCTATAATTTATAAAAGTATTAAAATATAAATGCTCTTCAAAAAAATAAAATTCGTTAACTAATAGACTGTTCTTTGAAAATATAAATACATACGTGAATGTGATTTGATGGAATCTACGCGTTTACCAAAATGGCCGTACAGCGATACTGAGAAATAATACTATTTTGCCTCACATTTGCCTCGCGTTGTTAAATCGAACATCGTTCCCCTTGCTGTAAGGGTAATCATTATAATGTTAATAGATAGACTAACTTCCGGACTTTTTTAAAAGCTATAATATATTAAAATACAGTTGCTATGTCCACCTGTATTCAAGAATCTCTCGCTCCAAGTTATTAAATGATTCATCATCGGTTCCCTCATATCTCAGCAGAAGGACCGATATATTTTCCGGCCTCTTGAACTGAGCCAACTGATCCTGGATTTGAGCCAGCGCGGCTTCCTGTCTGAAACGTCCCTTGACCAGGAAAGCCCGACGTCCTTCGCAGAGTTTTGGGCTACTTTCGAACTGACGGAGAATGTCCGCTTTCTGTAAATTAGCGATAATAAATATATGACGTCTTTAAAGTAGAACGTTTTCAAACCCTGGAAGTATACGTAGTTGCTTTAATTGTATGAGTATTATAAGGTAATGTACATACTCAATAATCATGAGCATTATAGGGCTGGATATAAGAACGTTTGTTCCCAAGTTTATTTGCACAAAAGCATAACAGTATAGTAGACACTGATCGAGATATTCAAAGTTTGACTATCGCATCATTCATTTTCTTTCATGCGTAAATGGTGAAGATTCATACGTAAAATTTGTTTCTGTTTCAGCCAAATGCTGAAGTTCGGACGAATAGCAAACATACGTATAATATAGCTGTGTGTGAGCAACTTGGCTAACACCACAAAAAGGTGGAGGGATTTTACTAAAGAACTCACTTCTCCTTCGTCATTTCCCTCTGATGCCAAATCCTCGAGGTGAAGGTCCGATTGTGCCGTTTGTAAGTGGAAGAGTGAGAACCTGGCGAGGTCTTGAGTGAACTGAGCAGCTCGTTTGCGAACAACCTGTTGAAAAAGAGTTAGACTGAATTTTAGATAAATTGTTACAAGTATTGATATTAAGGAGTATTTTCAACACATTAGGCGATAATAGCTATGACGTTAAGCTATAAAAAAAATGTCAGTTGAACATACATAACCTCATGTAATGTTTTTTAAACAGTATAAATATTATAAATATTATAAATATTATAAATATTATAAATTTTATAAATTTTATAAATATTATAAATTTTATAAATATTATAAATATTATAAATATTATAAATATTATAAATATTATAAATGTTATAAATATTATAAATAGGAAATATTTATACTATTTATTACCAACATCAATTAATGAAGTATAGTAACGTTTAAAATACTAAATTATCAATCATATTTTGGCTATATACAATAATGAATTACTTAATTGCAGGTTATGCTTTTCATTCAGAAGAATTAGGTAAATTTTTCTGAATTGTGAAACCTATAAAATTTCCCTTGTAATGGCCAAATCAAAACTTTGAATAAAGTGTAAATATAAAAATTGGCTACATTATGAAAGTACTCAAATTCTGATATTATATCTAATGCCTGTTATTAAAAGCATCATATCGTGTTTATATAGTGTTTTAGATAATCTAATAATAAATATATGTTCAAAGTATAATGTAAAAGATAATCGAAATAATTTTCCGTGTTTTCCTGAAAAAAATCTATTTTTTACAAAAATATTACCAAAACCGGAACAGTTTCAATTATTGGTATGTTTTGTATTTATTATTAACATTTGGGTCTTGGATTTCTTGGTAATATCTCAACAAATATTGAATTTCACATGTTAAGATTCATATAATAGATTTAAACTTTTTCTATAAATGAAATGAGAATGTTATTTTCGCCAGATTTCCTGTCTGGTGTAAATGGATATTTTATTAAGAAAGATGATATTTGTGACCATTTTTCCGAAAATAATACTTACGGTATCAGGGCCGTACCGTGGTTTCATTTTGGGTAGGTGCGAATATACTATAAATGGACCTTTTTAACATATTTTTTTATTGTAATTTAGTTAAACCGTAAAATGCACCTAAAATTAAAAAATTGCATGTATAAGCGGATCTGTTTTTTTGCGCGGGTAGGTGCGATCGCACCCAACGCACCCCCCCACGGTACGGCCCTGGGTATCATCAAAAGAACGTAAATTAAACTACGATCGATGAGATGAAGTTAACTTCTGTAAAAATTACTCTTAACCAAAATCTGATCGACTAATTAAAGTTTCGCTAAAGTTAAAATTAACAAAAGAATAGAAAAGAAAAAATTGTAAAAGCTAAAAAATCTCTATTATATATTCAAACAGAACATTTCCATATAATGAGTAATTTATTATTTTGAAATATATATCAATCATTCCAAAGTATTTTAAGTACTCGATTACGCTTATTAATATTCTGTTTCAGTTCTTATAGTGAATAATTTTAGTGCATATTCATTCACTTTATATAATTATAATTCATTCCTCAACACCACCAATACATAACAAATCAACAATCACATTAAAAAAGAACCAAAAAATGTCGACCAATTTCTATGGTATAATATATATTATTGGCAGTAGTATATTAACTAATGAATTGATTTGTATGCATCATAAATACATTTTAATTATGCATACTATATACCAATTAGTGTGTTTTAATGGTATATTTAAATAGTATAAATTTAAAGTACATTATTACAAAAAGTAAATTGAATGATACAGATTAATTTCATGAATAAAATAAAGATCAACTCTTTTGAATTGCGAGCATGGCGCAAGGCGCTTTAAAATATTAGCTGGAAAGAGATGAAAAGCTACGAAGCCATCCTACGATCGAATCATCCAATAATCCATGAGACTATTGAATCGAGTCACCCGACAGAAGCTAGAATATTATGGCCACATATTACGTCGCAGAGAAGACGACAATCTCGAGAAACAAATAGTGCCAGAAGGAATGATTGATTGACGTAGAAGACCGAAACTACGCTGGATTGACGGTATAAAACAATAAATGAGAATTTCGGTGTGAGTAGTAAAATCGGAGCCCCGCGCGGTTCTAATGTCATCTCTTTAATTTGATGAATACGTGAAACGAAACATTCTTTATACCTTATAGGAAGAAAAAAAAACCCGCTAAATATTGTATTCCAACCTGATAAACACTGGCGGCAATCTCGCGCTGCTTCAGCTCCACTACCAGGCGGTGCACTTCCGCCGACAGGTGCGACTTGCGCTCGTCCAGATGGGCCTGGTAGCTGGCCACCAACCGCTGAACACGGGCCTGCTGCGACTGGACGTAGGCCTCTATGACGCGCGACTGGTGGGCCGCGAGACTCCGCCGGAGACAGGCGACGGCGAGGCTGACAATGAATTCTCTCGGGTTCTCCAGGTAGGCTGTCAGGTCGGTGGAGATGCTCCGACGTATCAGGAACCTGGTCCATGTGCCTGGATTGACGGAAGCAAGGTAACACATTTATTCGTGTTGTGTGTAAATTTATTTTCTTTACAAAATGTTCTGCAGGAAAGATCTCCCCTTGATACACATGTAGCCTTGAAAAACATTATATATAGAATTAATAGTATATGAAATAATTTATTCTTGCGGCTTCTTTAATAGCTAAAAAAATAGGTCAATAAATCAATAAGTAGTCATGTAATAAGTCAATAAGTAGTCATATAATAAGTCAATAATTTTTATAGTTCAAGTTAATATTTTTCGTTGTTTAGATGTCACAAAATTACTAAAATACCTGTTTAACAATTTTTTAATTAAAGGTTTTTTGTTGACTTTTATTTTATGTTTTACTTTTTTAGTAATTTATTTTACCATTGTTATAAGATTAGGATATTCTAATTTACTGGTCTTTTTTAGTTAAATAATAACACTAAAATGTCCAAAATAAAATTCCCATCTTTTCTGTTTGGTATTGGGGTTAATATTTATTAATAAATGAACAAACAAGAATATTCAAACATTTAAGTAGGCAACAAGAATATTAATTTAATTTTATAGATATCCTCGAAAACAAAATTGAAAAAATATGAGTACAATAAAAAATAGTATAACAGACGAATTTACCTCACATTTTCGTCTACACTAAAACAAAAATAATAGTGTCGATTATAATAAATTAAGCTTTTATGAAACGGTACAAAGTGGGCATAAAAAATCTGCCATTAAAGAACATTACAATAATAGCCACCGTACATTAATAGAACAATCGAACATTAACGCAATCATTAATTAATTAATCGGGATATTGGTTGGACTTCGGACTTTTTATCAATTTCAAGTACTACCATAGCTAGATTAAAATAATAGTAACAAACGTATTAATATATTAATTATTTATATCAATGTATTGTAGCTATACTTTAAATCTATGAATACTATAGTACTTTGAGTACATTATGCTTTTGTATTGATTTAATTTAAATTTTATTAGTATTTGTTAACCGAATGAAATATTTATCTTAATCATTATAGATTTAATCATATTCATAATCATATTCATAAACTAACTATTATATTAGTTATAGTATGTTATCTTAAAAAACTTTGAATATATTTAAAATAATATGTAAATTTGAATGTATTTTATTAAATCAATGTTTTTGAAGTAATTTCAAAACTTTAAAGATCTTTTTAGTAAATGATTCTGAGGCTTTTATAATGTACATACCGTATAATGTGATTATTACGTAATGTCGAACATTATTTAAATATATATATAGTATGGAGTTACTTCTTCAATGTTTTATAAAAACTTTAAATATTAATCTACCTTATGCCATGAAACTCAATCAGACCACTCTTTTTAAATAATTCAATAATCATAATTCTTATATATTTTACAATTATTTGAATCACAAATTAATAATGTTTGTATATAAATAACATAGGCTACAATGTATGTATATCAACATTGTTCAATGGGTGTTTGTTTGACTTCCACGAGTTAAGATTATGAAGCTGCCAAGCGAGCGGGAACAGATCGACGCAAGCATTCCAATAAGTTGGTAACATTCATGCCATGCTGATCGTTGACAGTCTATGTTGATAGTATATAATAGTATAGATTCGACTGTCTAGCATTGAACTTTCCAGCGAGATGGACTTGGGCCATCTCCTGTAGCTGTTTCATTTTGTTGTGTTCATTTCCGACTAGTTTTCCTTTGTTTACCTGGACTTAATCGAATAATCCTCTTTTCATGATCGTTCAAGACGCCACATGATTTACAAATTTCTACTTTTGTGGATTTTGCAATCGTTTAGATCTCTGTTCCAGTTTGGTTTGACAAATGTTCGCTTCACCCAATGTTTTTCGCTACCCACTGTCTTGTGATGAAGGTTACCCCAGCATCTTTACCTTGTTTAAAAGTAATCCCTATAATTTTCTCAATAAATCTTTTTTCACCTTGTCGGTTATGTTTCAATTTATGATAATCAAACAGCAGTGTAAACATACATATGATTTTAAACAATTTAATTTGAATTTATGATAAATTTGTGCGCTAAAGTTGTAAAAATAATGATTTCTTAAAAATAAAACAATAGCGTATTTTCGGGGGTTCTGAGCGTTCAGACGAACCGCTACTTTTTTGTTAAAGGTCACTTTTCCGATTGACAATTTAAAAAAATCTATGTTTGAATGTTAAATATATATCCACATGTAATAAATTAATGTATAAATCACGATTTGTTAAACGATAAAACTAAAGCTCATTTTTTATGTGGATCAACAAATATTCACTGCTCATTTTTATGTTTCATTTTCCTGTGCATAAATTAAGATACTCAATGAATTATATAATTAAGTTTTGTTACTTCCAAGAAGGGTTAAGTGTATTTAGATGTATTGATTATTTAAACTTGTATTATTTGTGAAAAAAGAATATAAGTGGTCTATTTTAGGTTTATATCGGCAGTCTCAAAAAGATAACTCACGCCACGCCACGCCACTGTGCGCCATATTTGTGCGCCACCCTATGCATGCATAGTGTATGTGAAATATGGATTATTACGTTTACATCTTTAATGAAGAGTGATCAATCATCATATAGTATTAACATCAATAAAAGGGAAATTTTATTAAAAAG
The DNA here is from genome assembly GCA_034780555.1 of Coelogynopora nodosa. NCBI lineage: Eukaryota > Metazoa > Platyhelminthes > Proseriata > Coelogynoporidae > Coelogynopora > Coelogynopora nodosa. The sequence goes on along the minus strand of JAUZND010013652.1, from coordinate 19,047 downwards.
ATGTATTTCTAACATATTGTGTTATTATTATATAAGCCAAGCGATCTACTAAGAATTATAACGGTCGATAATAATAAAAAAATTATTAAAGTGATTTAATTTTAATTTGAGATACATATTATTAAATTGATTTTTACCCTATGATTATTGGACTATCAAAAACCACTTAAATAATATTCTCACAGCACTATTAATATTTGGGTTTGCATATATGTATCCTTTCGTCTCATGCAATCGATAGTGTATTATCGTTTATGTGTAATTTTATGCAATAGCTGATAATAGATAAATAAATAAATATAAATTCATGAATTAATTAATTAATTAATGTAAAATAACTAAACAACACAATTCTAGTTCGAATAGTTAATCAAATTGAAGAAAGTAAAAAGGAAATATAGTTGCAAAAACTCAGTTTTTAAGTGTATATATGAAATAAAAATATGACATAAATAATTCACATTAATTGTCTAAGTGAGGTTTCGGACTTAACCTACATTGTCAAATATAAAAATTATTAAGTAAAACAAATAGTTAGTTGCTATATACTTGTTTAAATCAATGAAATATCAATTACATACAAACCATACAAATATTGATTTTAATAATAACCAAATAAAAATGTTAAAGCATACAGTATAAGCAATTTGATCAAATATCAATATCAATCAAAAACATAGATTCATGTTATCATATTGAGTTAAAATTTATAATGAAAGATAAAATGAGTTAAATATTTAAATATTTTGTATTTTCGTAGGCAGAGGCGGTTCAATCCAGTTGGACGCCGCAATGTGTGAAGAGGATTAATGTAGTAATTTCCCTTAATCTCACGTTTGATAAAAGGCTTTTTTAATTCTTTAGCCCGACGTTGGACCAATAGAAAGAAAAAAAACTTTTCAGAGTTCGTAAAATTGGTGGCATTTGTTATATTCGCAAATACATATTGGCGTCGGTTGGTTTACAGAAAACATCAGTCTGAACTTTTTCCTCTATAATGCTATTTGTTATGTCTAGAAAATTAAAAGTATGCAAAAATAAAAAATAAAATTTTTTTTTTAGATAAAAATTAACTGCTGTATGCAATTAATACATTTTTAATGTTAGACTTCGTTTGGGTTTTTTCGAAATAGCTTTGTATATATCTAGTAAATTTATGGAGTTTCTTCTCTGTTTTGACCATATTGATAATATTAGTACTATTAGTATATTTAACCATATTAGTAATCAGAGTAAATAATTAACGTTAATTTCAAAATTGGCCATAAATATATTAGCAAAACTTGGAGCTGTCGGCATTCCCATACCTGTATAACTATTTTCTGGAAATAAAATTTATCCATGAATCTAAATGCGTGGTATTTAAGATTTTAATTTTGGTAATGAACTGCACATTTTCATAATGAATTCATTGCTCTCTGTAGTCGACATCTTTAAGGATGAAATCAATTTATTCTGGTGAAACATAACACAATACATTTCCAAACTTGTACGTTTCCTCACTATTTCCGAAATATTAGTAAAAACCTTTGAAGGTAATTAAGTTCAAAAACAATAACAAGGCAGTGGCTTGTTCGAAGTCATTTTCAATTTAAATACCTATAATGTATAATTGAGTTTTATAAATTGATATACATGTACTACTAATAATTATATAATCGATAATGCATAACCAGTAACAACTATTCTATGAAAATATTAACAAAACAATAAATGTGGCATAAACGTGTATGTCGGTATTGTCCGATATGAACATTACAACCCGCGTTTGGTAATGACTCTAACGTCACGTCTATCGCATAACACCTACTCTGACTCTCAGTAAGACTGTCCGGATTGACGACCTCGGTGGCCGTCTCAGTCATCTCGGCTGGCAGCCGGCAAGTCTCCCGGTCCACCACCCTCTCGAAGGACACGTCGAACATCTCGGCCAGACCCCGGCGCACGCTGTGAAACACCCGTTTCGCCTCCTCCCAGCGATTCATCTCCTGGAGCATCCAGGCTATTGTCGCCTGGTCAACGGACGCCCGAATGGTCGGAATGTCGAGACAGCAGTCCGCGGCGTCTAGCGCCGGACAGAACCGGACGGCTGCGCTTCTCAGGGCGGCCATCGTCTCCTCCCGGCGCAGGTGTCGCGTCACCAGCTGGACCCCTCTGACGCGGCTGTCGATGAGCATCTGTCTGGCCCGGTGGAAGAAGCCGGCGGACTTGGACTCAATGCAGTCCAGTTTGTCTCGGATGTCGGCGTATTCGACGCCAAGTCTGTCATAAGTCGGTCCGTCGAGGATGTAATTAATTTGATAAGTCATGGTCTCCAGGGTGGATCTCATTCGCCTGGATAAGAATTTGGTAGATGACGAAATGTTTTTGTTTTTTTGTTTTTTCGTTCAGTTAAAACTAAATAATTTTCTAAAATCTATAAGTTATATTTACGAATTAAAAAACTTTACTTAACATAAATGATATAGGCCTATCTAGTTATAAGATACACATATACATATACACATATACAATTTAATGTATTGAGAAAAATGTAGTAAAGGCCATTTTGTAGAATATTTAAAAATGATATACTCTGATGAAAGAAATAAACCCTTTTCTGTTCAATAAAAGTGTTGAAGATAAAAATGAAAACGCGGTTATTTACAACATTTGAAGTAGTATATATTTAACTGACATATAAATAACCTTAATTACCTACATAACACGAGTGTTGATCTACAGGAAGAGTTGCCAAGCTTTATAAGCCTGAATTCACACAAAGAATAATTCTTTTTATTAGCAGATGGAAAGCGAACATTTTCTCCGCGCAGCCATTAGATCATAACATTTCTGAGATGTAAAAATGAGTTTTATATTAATTTTGTGGTGCATAAAATTAATAATTAAAATAATAACATGCTCTGCTGAATGCAGCTATACAGCATAAAATTAATAATTTTTTTATTTGTTTGATAAATGTTTTTTGAGATATTGATAAAATATGTCGATAATTTTAAAAGAAAATCCGTTCAGTTAATACCTTTAGGAAAGAGGATAACATTTAAAAAATGTTATAATAATAGTAAAATAATGAAAATAAAACTAAATATTTAAAAAATATTTAAAGTGAGTTTTATAATGTAAAAAGAAAAACGACAAGTAAAGAACGGACAGATTAATAAAAGTATTACAATATCGTTTTGTTTGTTGTGTGGTGTGGCGGGCTTATCAAACTCAGCGGCGTGTTTAATAGATTTTAGCACCTGCAACCATCACCCTTCCAATATAAAAAACATATAAAAACTATGTCATGGTATAGAAGAGCATGTAGGCTTTATTCACCATTATATAAAATGTCATAAGCAACATATTTATTTTTCTGAAATTATTTTGTCATAAGGCAATTTAACCACTGATTGTAAAATTTAAGAGGGATTCCTATACAGTATATATATATAGCGGCGGGGACATACCCATGGGCGGTAATGCAAACATTCTGTATGGCCCTTATCCACAGCCGGTAGAGGGACTGCAGTACCAGGGCAACATCTTCCGCTATCAGCCCCTCCCTCTGGATGTACAGGGCATCTACGGCGCTCATCGTGAGCAGGAATGTGGAGTCTAGGCCGGGCCAACATTTCTGCAATTGGCTCAGCATGAAGTTGTAGGCGCGTGACTTTGGGTCGGCATCCTGGGAAAACCGAGAGCCACAATAGACCCGGGCATGAAATCGTTTTTGTGAGAAGTTTTTAATAATAAATCACCAAAATTGAGACAGTCATGAGATACTCGTACCAAAATGGTAAATTTATAAATGATTTTACATTAATTTAAATTGTAAAATATAAATTGTAAATTAAAAAATTGCAATTTAAACTGGTAACATTAAACATTTTAAATTGTCAATTTAAAAATGATTAAAATGGTCAAATGAAAAATAAAATTTAAAATTATAAAATTTAAATTGTAAATTCAAAAGTGTTTAATTTAAAGAGTTGGTATGGTAATTTAATTTTTTTTTTAAATTGTTAATTTCAAAATGATTATTGAAAAATGAAAATTTTATAAATAGTTACGTATATCAAATGGAAATGAAAAATCGGTAAATATTTTAATACAAATATTTTACATTTTTAAATGTTTACAAAATGACAATAACATAATGTACCTATAAGCGATTAGAGTCATTAATTTTTATTTTTAATAAATGCATCTGTGGACAACGTGAAAATTTCACAAACTCACTTTCTTTAATATACAAATTGGTCAATTGCAACGAATTACAATATGAAGATTGTTTTAATTAATAAATTGTATTGTATCAAATAAATTTTGAAGTGCGCATTTCACTAAATTTTATACTGTATCTCACATTGATATCAATTATAAGCAAGGCATCGTTATATGACAAAATACTTAAACGATTGTTAAAAATTTTTCGTATTTGGCATGCAAAAAAGTCTAACCTGTACCTGAATTTACAAAATCAAAACTAAAAATCACTGCTTTTTCACGGGATGATTTCGTTGCTTAGACATAATTATGTGACCTTGCGGTATTTGGTAGTTCAGATAAATATAGATGGTGTGCATTAAAATAATAAATATTTTACTTACATAATACTTTTAATTAATAATATTTTTTAATAATCATCAATTTCAAATAATGAACAATAAAATCATCCCTTGAATAGGCGTAATTTTAAATTTTTGATTTTGTAAATTCGGGCATGTTTTAGACTTTTTTTGCGTGCCAAATACGAAAGGTTGCTAGAATGTTTATTACATAGTGGCCTATATTACTAATTAAATGATACTTAATAGTGCTAATATTCTGAAACCAGTGAACATGTTTACGTTATCTGAAACTAAAATAAACTTAGTCTTGCGACAACTTATCTCCCCAATCTGATTTACCTATAGTTAACACAAGCTATTTAATTTTTTTATATTTCTATGAATAGCTAAATCATTTACCATGAGTTGTTACGATTTTACGGTTAAATAGTACATTAATAATATTTCGTTTGTCATTTTACTTTTTAGTTAATTTTTTTGTTGAATAGTAATATGATCAAAACATATTCGTCACATGTTGGTAGAATGCGATGTTTTCACATACATCGATAACAATTACACTCACCGGACTGACTTCACGACCAAATTCGTCCCACATATTGAGAACAAAAAGTACCGTTCCGTTTTGACAGTTTGGCATGAGTCGCTTCAGGTGTCTCATGTAGGTGAAAATCTAAAAGATGATCGATCGATCGTTCACTTATTAAACCTCAGAGCAGAAGCTGTGGAAGAAATTATCAAAAATATTCTCGTTGTTAATAAACAATGCAGAAAACAAAATAAAGAAGAGATTCATAAGAAACTTTTCAAGGTTATAGTTAAGTTTCTATATTAACACACATAGTCATAATATTTTGTATATATGCGGCTGCCTATACAACAAAAGTCCACAAAAAATATAAAATCCAAAATACAGGCAATTCATAAAATATATCACAAACCACAATACTAAAAATGACTGAACCATGAATTGGAAACTAGAAAAAAAAATTATGAAAATACGAACACTAAATTCAGATTGAAAAAAGTAAAGTCAAAACAGCAGTAAAATCATTATATTAACTAATGATAGAATTACATAAAAGAAACAAACATATTTGAAGGGAATCCAAAACTATTTAAAACAAGTATATTATATTGCTATCCTGTGATACAACTATGTACATTGTAAAACATAATACACTAAACAACGTCTAAATAGGATTGTACACTATATAATTACATTAAGCTACACCGCCAAGCTTTGGACTGTGTACGGCGGATTAAATGTGAAAAATGAAGCATCAAAATTAAAAAAAAAAATTTATATATATATATAATATCGTTTTAAATTGATAATTATTTTCCAGAGAATATACATGGGGTGTTCGCTTGTAAATATCCTGTAAACATGCTTAACCTTTTAGGATGGTTGTTGTAAGAGCGGCTATAATTGGATCACGAAATGATATATACAATAAACATTTACAATAAACTATAACATAAACAAGGCAGATACTATATCTACATTTTGTAAATAATAACTGTACATGTTATAAAACAAAAAAGGGTACATGAATGGGTATTTACTATAACACATCCATGCAGTAGCGGATCCAAGGAAACCCCCCCTCTGCTTATAAGACAAAAAAAATCATATAACGTTTTGTCAATTTATATTTACATATTCTAATCCTAATTTAAATCATAAATATATCTTAAAGTACAATATATTCGTATACATGCATTACATAATAATATTTAATACAGCTTTTTCTTGACACATTTTTATGTTGAAAATGTCGGTATAACAAAGAAATTAATATTTTATGTTCTGATATCAGAAATTTTTTAACTGCGTTAGGTAAACACTCCTGATTTAGAAGATCAAAGAATTCATAGATGATTATTTTATAGTATGCCTTTAGATGCATTCAGAGCTGTAAATCGTACAATTTTTCACCGCTACACGCTGAAATAGAGGCTATAGGTGAACGCCTCACTATTCGTGCAGCAGGAGATTGTTTTGAAACCCCCCCCCCTCAGCAAAAATCTGTGTCCACCCTTGCCATGTAATGCTTATTTAAAATGGGTCGTTATTCAGTCTAATATAATTATACAAAAAGTTTACGCTAACACTGATAACTGATAGAAAAATAATCACCCACTCCGCCAGTTTCATTATCGCCGACCGGCATTGTCTTCTTCATGACGTAGATAAATCCAAAAGCCTTCTCGAGATACTCCTTGAGACGATCGTTGAATATCTCCACTTCTCCGTATCCTGGACTGTCAATCAGCTGAAGGCCGTCCTATATTGTTACAAAATAGTCAATTTATATATCTTTAGTTTGTGTATATTGTATATATATATATATTACACCTATAGGTGTAATTGTCAAACAAATATTACAATTTACGTGTATATAATTAGTGTTTATGAAGTAATAAAATGCTTCAACTTGTTTGTTATTCTGAATAATGCAGCCATTATAAATGTTATAAAGTAAATAATGTAATCCAGACAGCCATCCTCAATATACACTTCGTATTATTAAAATCGATATGAGTCATGAAGTATTATTTGTTCACTTCATTAACATGACGACGTCTTCCTGTTGTGAAACTTGAACTTGAGATATATTTATAGAAAATATTAAACCATAGTTCATGGTTACGGTGAAAATTTCACTCGATAAAATGCTACTAGATAGAATACCTTCTAACCACCATTAGTTGGAAAGTAAAATAATGCTATATATGGTATATGTAAGCCCGACTTGATTGATTGATCGGTTTGTTAAAGAAGACATACATATAATTAACACACAAATATAAAAATGCATGAATTTTAAAAGAACCGGAAAGAGTGTTTCTATAGGAAAGTGATTCTAAGAGTGTTTCTATATAGGGGGGTTGAGAGGGCTTTAGCTCCCCAATACTTTTCCTGGGGCTGAAGTGTCTTAAAGCCCCCCAATATAGACCCCCACAATATCTCGATTTAGCAAAGTTAAAGGTACAACTGGAGATGCTCCCTGACCTTCTTCAAGGGAACTTTAAATTTGTTAAAATGATCACCAAAACTCGAAACTCTTTGCGAGGCCTTTAATGAACAACCAATTTGCAAAGTTCTGTTAAATGAACTCCACAATCTGCTGAAGATTTACTTCACTGTTCCATTTACCACAGCGACAGCTGAACGGACTTTTCTTTGCTCAATTTCACAGCTCAATGTTTGAATCACTACATGATCCTGCACCTCTTCAAGGAAAAAACAGATAGAACTTGCTTCAAATAGCTACAGACTTTGTTAATCGCAAACAAAGGCTAAGAAATCATTTTGGAGTTTTTACTAGTTCGTATAGTGAAAAAATAGTGAGTCAAATATACGATACATATCATTTTGTAGGACATTTATAAGATTATTTCAACAACAATTATGTATTTTTGTATTATCATTGCGTTGCATTTTAGTACATTTAATATGAGCTTTTATATTATATTTTGTTGCGATTAATATTTAGACATAATATTAATGGTTTACAATATTATTAATCGAGTCCATTAATCACATCTATTGTTTTAAAAATGTTATAATATTTGCATACCTATGTTTGTAGAACTCTTTCTATATTTTTCCAATTTGTAACATATTTTAATCACATTTATGTTTAATAGATGGATTTGTTCATTTATCTAAATTATTATTATCTTCGTGTTTGAAACTTGGTGTCCAGTTCTTGAAAAATCACCAAAAAAAATCTTGAAAAATCACTGAAAAATTCCTGAGATGCTCTCTTTACGTCTCAAAAATGCATAAATTTTCCTGCTGAACGTGTATTCATGTAGGGTGCCCGAATTTTGAGAAAGGAAAATTTTCAGCATCCCACAATATCAAATATCTTCCTACGCCACTGAACATTTGAATGAGAACTATTGTAGAGTAAGGTTTTCCAGACTGTTCAGTCTATTGCTGCTTGTTTTATTTCTTCCACATTCATATCTGGCCATGGTCTTCTGTATTAGTCAATAATATGTTAGCCGATTCCCCCGTCCTTATTTCATTCACCCATTTGCTCGCAAGAGTGAAAGGTTTGCGACTGGCTGAGAGTTACGGACGCAGTCTCCCACAAAGATCGGATGCTTTAGGCAAGTTTTCGTAGAACCTTTCATTTGATATATGATAGCTGTACTTGATGGCGAGTGTAGCAGCCATCTAGTCGTGAGTTTATTCATTTAGTCGTTTTCCAGGTTCCGGAACCGTAGAGGAGTATGCTTTTAGCAATCGCTTTGAATATGCGAAGTTTTATCAGTGTGTAAAACTGGGTGATCTCCATATCCACTTAATCTTATTAATTGCTGCAAGGAAGGCCCTCACGCTTTCTTGAGATCCAGCTCCCTAAATATTTAAATGTAGTTTTAACCCTGTCCTATTCTGTTATAATACAATACAATTGTTTACATTGTATTAATAGCATTATAATTTTTTTAGACCTGTCTTCTCTGATCATTGATGATGATAATTGATAATAACAAAAGTAAAAACATTTGCACCTGCAAAAAAGCGATAAATCCTCGGTTCTAATAAACAATACTCATGTCATGTTGAGCGAGAAGCAATTAAAATTAGAAAAAATGGGTTTCATTTCAAGTGACTTCCATTTTTACGATGTATAATATACTATAATATAATATGTATATACTTCAAAAATTAAATCAACTATATGTATGTCCATATATTATAGTAGAAATGAAGATTTTAAATAAAGCGTTGACTTAAGAAAGGTGCTATGTTTAACAACAATACATTGTCCATGTTTTTCGAAGTATGCTTCACGAATACTAAAAGAATACATACAAAGTGAGAACCCGTTCGGTTACTTGTTGGTGCGGATCTATGTTTTGATAAAACTTTTCCAATCGTGTAAACATTAAGGAGAAGTATTCTTTAAATGTTGTGGTTCTGATGCAAATAATGTTAATAAATAAGTAATATTAGTTCTAATTTAGTACTGGTAGTAATAAATTACTGTAATAATTTACTGATTCCAGTAATAATTTACTGATTCCAGTAATAATTTACTGATTCCAGTAATAATTTACTGATTCCAGTAATAATTTACTGATT
>JAUZND010013641.1:0-28014 GCA_034780555.1 Coelogynopora nodosa | reverse complement strand
GAGAGAGAGAGAGAGAGAGAGAGAGAGAGAGAGAGAGAGAGAGAGAGAGAGAGAGAGAGAGAGAGAGATAGAGAGAAGAAGAAGAGGCGGATATTCTTGACAAGATTCCCGCCCATTGTTTGTCACTTCTTCTTGATCCAATTAGTTGATACACCGTCCAGTCCATTAACAAATCAGATATGAGCACAGCAGAACACAGCACCATAGCACATCAAACTATGGCACACTTCTGTCTGTCTCGAGTTGGTGTTACTGAAACAGTGTGACCACCTATCACCCTCACTATTTATCTCTCTCACTCTCTCATTTGACTGAATCAACAAAACCATTTCTTTTGATTGTTTGTGTGTGTTTGTATCGAATCGCTACCATCGTCTGCGACCGGTCCTCTACGGAAGTTCCCAGATTGCTCAGGACATGTAATATAACCCTTCAATCGAACAAACCATTGATTAATTGATTGATTGATTAATCGATTTTGAGGTGTCGTTAAGCTGGTCTATAAGCATGACAATGTCGACGGAAGATCTGACACAGATATCGGATAGTGTAATGAGGTGGGCGTCAGTGGCCAAGGTGGAATCCACAACTTCGGGGCAGAATATTATTTCGAGTAAGTTGTTAAGGTTTTATAAATGCGGTTCTATGTTTTAAACGTTCTTTGTAGCGAAAATCAGTAATGCATTAATCGATATATTTATCACCTGCAATTTCTTACTGTTATCGCGCAGGTGTGGTAATTAATTTTTTTCAATAATCTGTATATGAATTATATTTTTCACGTTAATAAGGTTTTTTAAAAGTGTTGAAACTCTCAAAATTGTGACCTTGCAGGTCGAATCTTGGTTGATGTGCCATGTCGGGTTTGCAATGATCACTCATCGGGCAAACATTACGGGATCTACGCTTGTGATGGGTAACAAACCCTTACTTACTTACTTTTTGATTATATTACTTTTAGAAATATTTTATTTAATTGTTTTATTTATATATTTATTCATTTATTTTATAGATCATCAAATTAATTTTATATTAAAAATGTTTTGAATATTCGGAAATTTTCATTTTATTCAATATAGGATATCAATTATACAAATATAGTGATCTTATATTTTACAATATAAAGTTAACGCAAGAAAATGAATACAATATTATTTATACATTGATAATTAAGTGTGTAAAGGGTGTATTTAGGGTGTAAAGTAATAAGAATCATAAAAACTATCTTGCATAAACGTATTATATAGTTTCTAAAATTTGCATCTTATGTTTTATAAATATATTAGATTTGATATTTTGTTTTGATAAATTATAAAAATTAATTAAAACAATAATTAAAAAATATATTTAAAAACAAACTTTTAATTAATTTAATATTTTCAACTAAAACCAAAATTAGTTTTTAATGATTTATCTCTCAAATTATAAAATTCAAACATATTTGACAATCAACTCCTATAAAATAAATTAATCTATTCATAAAACGTGTGAAAAATAAATTTCGGTCTTTATTCATTATGTAAAATAATTAAATAATTATGATAGAAAATTAAACTTTTCCTAGCAATCAAAATATGGTTTTACTGTGGAATATATTTTATTTATATCCGATTATGTATTTTAATCAGCATGCATTAATTTTCTGCTATTCATCAATTCTTTTTTCAGATGCGCTGGATTTTTCAAGGTAATTTCAGTTTGAATTATTATTTTTGTAATGTTTCAATTCATTACTATAAAAAAGACCGCGTTTTATTATGATAATGTATTATTAATTATCTTAATTAAAACGTTGATAAAAATAAATTATTACGAAATGAGTTGATAAATTTTAAATAAGAAAAAGGTTGCTATAAGATATTTGTCATTTTAAAAATTATGCCGCTACAAATGAATAATGTTTAACTATATTGTTTATCTATAGATAACGCATATCATTGATGATGTGATATAAATTATTTGTGTATATATTAACATTATGGACATTTTATGAATAAAGTATACACGGAAACTGAAAAATGACGAATAGAACTTTTAGATGTGTGTTCTATACGTTATAAAATATCAATGTAATGTCGTCTAATTAAAATTTTAATTTATTTTTGGATAATATATAAACAATGTTATGAATTCCAATATATTGATCCAACTCCTACAATCTTCCTATTTTAATGATGTTATTTTAAGTCGATATTATACTGTTATAAAAACTGAGCTTTGATGTAATAATTTTCAATTAAAACGTATAACGTTCATCGTTTTTTACTTCACAAAGTTTTTCTTTGTAATTTTAGGAAATTTAAGGTAATTTAGGCATGAAATTTTAGGTAATTTAGGCATGAAAAGATATCATTGGTATAAATTGTTGTTTTGTTTTGATCAATGTATTTTTCGAATGGAAACATCGGCTATTGAGCATTAAAAACATTATAAAACTAAAAGCACATATTAAAAAGTAAATCGACAATCGATGTTATTATGCGTTAATAATAGTTTTTAGTCATTTTTACGATTCCCGTATGCCCCAAATTGATCCATACCCATTTAATCATATAGAATATTATAAACTACACTTTTATATAACACAGTATCTATAAATACGTTATTTTAAATAAGTCCTTAAAACCCTATAACATTCAATCAGAAAGATTTTCGTGTAATTTGTTGAATTCAATTCGACTGTTACAATTTTGTGACGTCATTAGTTGCTCAACATGGGATAATTTAGGCTAAATATAAATATAATTATCCTCCATACCAATTCTAAATGAGTATATTGAAAATATTATAATATCTTCATTAAATAGACATAAAGAACAGATTTAAACAGTATAATAAATGCACAATAAAGTGAATATTAAATGATGTAATAAACATCCCTCTGTGGCCAAGGTTTTTTTTAAATTTTAAATTATAGTCAGTGGAATACTTTTTGAATTTAAAGCCGATTAAAAGATACGTAATTTTAAATTGTAATTAATATAGTTTAAATTAACTTTACCTGTAAACATGTAATATTAAAAACACTATAAAAACGAATAAATATGCACATCAATGATTTAGTTTATGGTATGTTTATATAATCTTTATTCTGCAGTATTATGGTATTTTTTATGCGTATAACTTCTGTCACTTTGTAATAATGTATACTTTGTAAGAATTTATAATAAACTAAATCATTTATGTGCATATTTATTCGTTTTTATAGTGTTTTTATGTTTTTAATATTACATGTTTACACGTAAGGTGTGTATAGTTAAGGTTTGAATCAGTATTTCCATCGAATTAAGGGAAACTATAAAGTTGTATAATGTTTTAATCCAAAAGTTGTAAAGTTGTAAAGTTGTAATCCAAATTTCCTTGCATTATTTATTGGAATGACAGGAAAAATTAAGTAGATTTAGTTAGATTGTTTAAATTTAATATAGCTTTATTTTAATTTTTAATGCAAATCATTGTCATGTTATTTAAATGTTTAAATTGCATTTAACTAAGCTAATAAAGTAAACATTTTTGACAATATTGTACTGAATAAAAAGTAATTAAAATGCATAAATTCGCCAGTCTATATGTAATATTTTTTATTGTTATTGCCTATTTTAATTGGATAATATTATACATACATATATATATATATATATTTAGGAAACGTTCAACTTTGCGACAATGCATTATTTTTTAGAATGTTTTTGTTCATAACATTTTCGTTATACAACGAAGTTATACATTTTGCATAATGTATTTCTTATAAACTTTGGAATTGTTTTCAACCAATTTTCTCGATTATCTGCTTATATTTTAAACAAAAATAAATCTAAATACACTAATCAACAAACATGAACGCGTCCTATATGAATTAGGTTGTTCAGTTTAAATATCTTTGATTCTTTTGATTCAGCGATCAATTCGCCGCAATCGTCAGTATTCCTGCAAGTCACGCGGGGAGTTATTCTGCACGGTCGACAAAACACACCGTAACCAGTGTCGGTCCTGCCGATTGCGCAAGTGTGTCAACGCCGGGATGAACAAAGATGGTAAGTCGTCGTGTGCGCATTGCATTTATGAGTTGGACACAGTTCATGTACACTGCTATTGAACAAGCAGTGGTACCTAAAGTTGTGGTCAGAATTTATAATATATATTAAAAGTTGACATGCAAACTATTAATGATGAATAGTACTCATGTACGTTTCTGTTAATGCTTTGTAACGATAGACACCCCTTCTACCTACAACTATAAACTGTACAATATTCCAGGAGTACATCACAGGCGTACTCAAGGCTACAGCGTGGTATTGCTAAAACATGTACATCATAACGGTGTTGTACGGTTCTAGTAATATTGAGCATCAGTTCATTCTTTGATATTTTTTCTATTATAGGCTTGGCATATAAACTGTTATTGATTTACAAAAATTTAAATGATTTTATTGTCATGGTGTCATAATAAAATTGTTTTCGGCAAGTACTGTTGTATAATATATAACATAAACCCTTTAAACGTAACTTAAAAAATGCTGGGCACCACAATGGACTTACATCTAAGTCTAGTCTGAAAATAATATCTTCTCATATACAATATTATATAGGTGTACTCTTTCTCTATAATATATTTATATATTAAATGAAAGAAAAGTTTATTTATTTATTGATAAAATAAGAATTTAAGACGAAATACAAAAAAAGGTGTAAAAATGAAGAACCTATATCGTATAAGTGATTAAAAGGTATTTAAAACATCAAAATGATAATTAATTTTTATATTTAATTAATGAAATTGTATTAAAACTATAAAATTTATATGGAATTACAATTATTTACAATGTAAATTAATTTACAATGCAATGATAACATAAAACTAAAAAATTAACATTAAATCACAATTAGAAATATCAGAGATGACAATTATAATTTTTCAATTTTAAATATTAACAAACATAAAAGTATAAACTGTGATAAGTAAATCTAAATAAAATTAATGAGCGATAACATTTTTTGAATCGTTAAAAATGTACGTTATATATCGCGCATTAACTTTCTCTTCTCGATTAAAATTTAAACATTTTAAACTTTCGTGATGAGGTCATATAATGAATTTCGCTAATATTTGCGATCAACTTTGTGAGTAGCCACTCGAAGTGTGAGAAAAAGTGACTCTGGAAGCGTTAAGTCAACTCGACGATTGGTTGCACCAGGCAAACAGTCCCCCAATTCAATCACTGCAGAATCAGCTGTGTGCTGCAACGCTGGGTCCTCCCTCCTTCCATATAAAATGTTTTACAGACTGACAGCAGTACTGCTATATTAGAGGCATATTCCGAGCACTATCTTTTAGTCACTTAATACTTACATATGCTATATAATAAGACAAAGACAATTATGTAGTCAAATCTCTTCTGTCAGGGTATGTATGGTACAGCTGTAATATAGCAGTAATAGAAGGAGTAAAACCAGAAGCTTCATTTTTTTCAATTAAAGAAACGATACTATTTAAACAGCGAGAGACTTTTTACGTGAGTAAATTTAAAGAATTGTTTGATGAGCGACTTTCGTACGTGCTTTCAGAGAATATACAGATTGAAGAAAGTGAATATATACTGTATATCACCTCTGTGTAAACTGGGTCCCACCCCCTTACAGTTGTAATTGCTGACCATTGCTTGCTTTATTTACCAACCGTTTTCTGGACGATATATATATATACATTAAACCAGATGTTGTTGTGATGTGTACATGATATACACAAATTACATGATGTTGTTTCAAGACTGCAGAGACAGAATGAAATATGTACCGAGCGTAATCCTAAAAATGTGTATATGAACCATTATGAAAAACAGATTTTGCAATTTGTTGTTAAAGTCTTCTGTCAATAAAACCGAAATTTGTTAAGACATATATGAGAAAAAATTAAAAAAATGTAACATTGTTTTATATTGCATGACATTTGATTCCGATTCTGAGGCAACATTTTAAACGGTCTACAATATAGGCCATGACCTAATTATAAATATATCCTTCAGGTTGTACATTGGCTTCATATCAAAAATCTATTCTGCTACGCGTGCTATAGACTCTACACATTCAACTGTTTATGAATCCCTCATTGTATATCCTTTATAAACTATAATATATTTGAAGTTTACAAAAATTGGGATTTCTATTTCGGATCTATCTTATATCCAAAGACATTGGAATTAATTAATTAATTTCAAGTCTAATATATGCTTATAACAAATACTGTGTGTACATGAAATCGATTGCAACAAATGTGAGAAGGGATGCTGACACATGTAGGCCTATAGCAGCCTCCTGTATATATGTTATTGACGATTCAGCAGCAGAAATCGATTATGAGAATGAATATACAATGACATATTGATTCAGAATACGGCACATTTGACAATGAAGTGCATTCCTAGGCGCATATCTAATACCAATTCAGATAGAGGGTTTCAAAAGTTAACATTTTTAGGAGGGTGGTAAATAAAATAAAATCAAATCAATATAGCATTTTTAATTTAAACGTAACATACCGGTATGTACATAATACTAGTTATCTTTTACTATGTATAGGTAATTACCACCATTTCTATTATACGCTAAATACAAATAAGAATATAAATAACATTCAAACATTATTTATTAATTACATTTTTTATTATATATTATATAATTGATAGAATAAATTGAATAAATCTAAATTGTATTATTAAAAATATTTTTCATAAAAATATTATCATTTTTTAAAATAATTAAATCATTCCAATGACAAATATAATTTTTTAACATTGCTTATGCCACCCAGAAATAGGAAAACACTTTTTTTTAGAATTGTTTTAGCATAATTTTCACTTAAAACTTACGCGACGCATTAGGTGGAGTACATAATTCACTAATTGACAGAATACATTTTTATATGCCTTTGTATATATATATATACGTATTAAAGTATTTTGGCTATTAATAAAATTAATATTCGTCTCATTGTAAACCATACATTTTTACTTTCAAGTGTATTCTGGAATGAAGTTCTCAACACAAAATACAGCCAGTCATTTTATTGTATTATGTTTTTTAATTTTAAGGAAAACGACAGGTTATATCCAACTCCATACAACACCGTCAAAAAGAAATAAAAATAGAAAATATTTTAAATCAACAAAGCTAAGCAGTAAAGTCTAAGCAGTATATTTTAATATTACAAAATAAAACTGCATTTACATAAAAAAACCATGCTCGTACTCAGGTTAATATTTCAAATAGATTCGGAATTGACATCTTCAAATCTTAATTTAAATTAGTACATTATTTGATTAAAGTAATATTAACTTCAGTTCAGTTTTTGAAAGTCATTTTTGCTTATGATAATTTATAATATGGATGTATGTATGATACGCTATCGTATGTTCAATATGTCATGTATAATATGTCATGTATAATATGTCATGTATAATATGTCATGTATAATATGTCATGTATAATATGTAATGTATAATATGTCATGTATAATATGTCATGTATGATATATGTATGATCTCCTAAATAATGTCCCTACTATAACATTGTAATATGCTGTGGTACAAACTATAATATAAAAATTGTGAGAACATTCTAAACATTTGTAGAGCCCTTCAGTACAAAGTTAAAGTCACTCTCCTCAATTTATACACAGTTGAATTAATTCATAGAATGGGTCATAATCTGAACACTTGACATTTTCCACCGGACCGAGAGTTATATTAATTATATATTGCGCCCCGCAGGAAATACGTACTATGGAATGTGGTAAGCGTTGCAGTGCATGCAGCCTATTTTTATGTTAAACTTTTTACATACTGCAAAATGCTGGTATATTCTATATTACATTACGTATGCGTAATTGAATTGACTGCGTATAAACGGAGGCCAAACATTATCGACAGCAGAGCAATGCTTGAAAAAATATCCCGTTGAGATTTTTTGCTGTTACAGTCTCTTAATTCGACTCAATTGTTTGCTATAAGCTATATAAGCAAGGTGGAACTTGTGAGGTTGTTAACTGACCACTGCACTGTCTGTGTATATATATATATATATATACTGTGCAATTAGTTCAGCAGCTTTATGTTGTTCAGTGCACACTATGGATAATAATTAACTATAATCGGCTAAATGATTAATGAACTTTGTCTTCAACTAAAAGTTAACATTTTTAGATAAAAGTTAAAAGGCAAAATTAATATATTATTTATATTATCTATACACACTCCCGCATATATAATACTATTGTGGAATTGATTGGATTCTATCCTTGTGGTTATTTTGTCCTTTGATGAAAAACAATTTTGATCAATTTCGTATCATTTGTAGTCCTTGCAAATTTGAACGTTGGCTTACATATTTTATATAATTAAATTTTCTTTTACTATAGTTTGTAAATAGACAGCTAAACTTAAAAAAACAATAATCGGCAACATTTAACTGTTTATCTGTACGTTACGGAATCATTAAAGGAATATTTGTAGTATTTATATATTATATATTTTATTTTTAATTTTTAATTTTTGAAATTATATATTTGAAAATTATAAAATATATTATTTTTAATTTATGAAATACTAAATTGTATATTAATATATTTGAATATATTTAAGCTAAACCTGTTATTTTCGTGCAATAATCGTTTTTTATAATAAACTAGGGAAGAATACTAATCTAATTAAAAATAATTAAAAATGAATTTCGACAAAAATACAAGAGTAAGTACTGATTACAATAGCCTCCCATCTAAATCAAAAGTCGGAAATTGTTTTACAGAACACTAAAACATATAAATATGTTAATGTCTTACTGACGCACAGCAAAATATAATCTTTTCGGAACAGTTTTATTGCATAGAAATATATTTGGTAGAATATACATAAAACATATCAAACATACAGCAAATCTATATATTTATTGACACGCTGCGCCGTTTATTTTTAGATCGATGATGTAATAAAAGTGTCTCATTGATAAAAAACAATAAACAAGAAAATAAACAAGACAAGACAACAATAAACAAGACAATAAACAAGAAAACATTTTTGCGCTAATTAAAGCTAAATAGGACTATAATGTATGAAATTGTCATTTCCGTCAATATTATTATATTTTATTAGTCACATTTGAATTAAAAATTATAAATTAATTTGATAGATCGTTAATTGCGTTCAAAACTAAATATGATTCATTATTAACATTTGGATTCTCATTTTACATATTATAATACAACTATATCACATAATGTTATTATACATTTATATAAGGCAAAATCGTTATTTCGTTAATATTTCATTTAAATCGATATTTCGATCATTCAGATTTCATTTAAATCTAGATATATTTCGTGTTCATATTTCATTAAAAATAATATTTAGTTCAAAATCACTCAGTTGCATAAGTCAATCAATATCTATAATGGCTTACCATGCAATCGAAGCTAATATTAATCAGGTATTATATTAGAGATGACTATTTTAATAATTTTATCATAATATGCATCAATTATTGTTGAAAATGCTATTAAGAGATAATTATATATAAAGTATTGTACAAAAAGCTTTTCTACAAATCTTCGTTTATAACTTAACAATAAATGATTGAAGTAAAACACATCAATTTATTCACTTTTCCACACGTTAAAGTTCATTGTTTTAATTTTTTCACAGTGGAGAATAATATACACTATAATATTATAGATCAATATTATAATACAATATATTCAATGTCTTTAATATGTAGACATAAACTAAGCAAATACTAATCAACGTCATGCATGGTCATCCTAATTTTATAAAAAAGAAGGAAATAATTTCTAACATTGACACAATTTTTTCAGAACTATAGTAAAAAACATGTCATTTAATTTATTTTGAAATAATTAACAAAAGCTCATAAACATGATATAAATTAAATATAATATACCTTTTTAGAATATATAAAAATATTAAATTTATTGCATATTATTACTACTTATTTAAAAGCAATGCTATGTAACTTTTTGCAATGCCTTGATTCAATTTACTCCGCTTTTAAAAAACCCTTTAATATGTTCCCACTTAAATTTATTAGTCTCAAATTATTTACCATCTTCCTTTCAACATTTCGAGATATGTAAAAAGTCTGTTCCATTAAAATAAATTTCATTTTGACTAATATTTTTGCGTCATAGCAACTATAAATGGACCCAACCAGAAGTCACATCTCTATGCATCGGCACATAATATATAATATAGTCAACAGCGATTCGAATTGCCAGGGAGCAGTTTATTTCCTGGATGTTCAAGAACACTCGATCTTTGACGGGGGCCACTTAGACGAGGAAACGGGCACGCGATAGGCGGAATTAGATTAGGGAGGAAGTTGGCACGATTAGTCCCTCAACTATATCATATAATGTCAAAGGGAGCCCATGTTGGTCTGTATATAAATTGATCTCTCAGCCCCCTCTCCATATACCCGGCTATACTTGACACTGTATATATCTGAAATGCCTTCAGGATGCTGTTTCGAGAGTGCTCAAAAGGAAGGAATTCTGCTGGCGAGCTTGGAGATTGTTTATTAATTGTATATTATATTCTGTGAAACCTTCACTGAAAGATTTCTGTATATATATATATTTATTGCGCGTTTAGTGTATATATTGAATTGCGCAATTGCCCCTGTTCTCTGTAAAATATGTGGAATTTGTGATAATTCGTTTGCTGATAAATTAACAAATATATGTTGAAATATTGCGAAAAGAGTGTTTAGTAGAATTTTAAACAACGAATAATAAAAATACAATTAAACAGATTTTATTTTAAAAATAAAAATAAATTATTTTATGGTTACAACACAACTATATAAATCAGTGCTTAAAGAGTTTTCAACGCATATTGAATTAATCAGTGGCGGATCCAGGGGGGCGCGCCTTTTTAAACATCCGTTGCCCTTTTTATAATAAAACTTACACCCCTTCTAAAACGACCACATATTCTCATGATGAGCATTTTTTAAACATTAAGAAAATGTGCCCTTTTCAAAATTTTTGGATTCGCCACTGATTTTAGATAATTTACACTGCGTAAAACAATGTGGGATACTTGAAAAAATTATAATATATAAAATAAAATAAATTACTTATATCAATGTGTAGCCGGTGTTTGAAGATGCGTCAGCTCTATTGTATATCGGATGTAAATTGTTTGCACTTCAGATTTTTTTCTCTGTTCCCTTTGCCTTTTCCGGCATATCCATCAATTCTGTATATATATATATATTATATGTATATTAAATAGGTAAAATAACCAGTATATTATTATAAAAAATCCTTTTATCATAGTAACTATTGATGAATAGAGCTAAATATATACAACGGATGTGTCCCTAAATTCAGCGTATACTGATCCATGAAATACAAGTGGTCAAGGTTAATTGACTGAATGTTAAAACTCCCCCTTCCCATCATATCTGATATGGCTTTGTACACAATTACCGTAAATTATGGAATACAACTATTTCATTTATAACATATAATTGACCTCCCTGTGCGTTGCTACTATCACCTGCATTACGTGTTTTATTTTCTGAATTATTATAGAGAATATTTAAAAGTATATATTAAATTTTGGTGGGTCAATTTGACCCCCCCCCCCCCCCCCGGGCTAAATATAGTCTTCCTATAGCGTCGTTTGCTTCTAGTTGTTATATTTGCTAATGTTTCTATATTTTATTATTTTATTATAAGAATATTGTTATTTGTACTTATAGAGGATAAATTAATAATTTTAACAACCTAACGATTGGTATTGATTCCTTGATATCAAAACATAAATATTTAATCGATCTATTCATGATCGATATTTATTTTATCGATTTTGAAAGTATTGTACATTAGATACACGCTTGATAAAAAACAATTTGTCTATTACTTGTATTCTGTATTCTATACTCCATATTGACAAATAAAATAAAAATGGAAGTGGACATGAATCAATCGTAATATCACATTAGCGATATAAATGTATTCATTGATTCAATATTATAATCATTACTAATTATAGGAAACTTTGACTTTCTACCCACATCAATATAAAAGATCAATTGAAATAGAAAAGAGCTTTTCAATCTTTGTAAATATTATAAAAATATGGATTATATCTATTTGTTTTTAACTGTTTTATTACTGCATATACTGCCCATATTATAAAGAAATGAGCATCGTATATAGTAAATAATTAAATGTTTCATTATTTATAAGTCAGTTCAACCTTTCTTTAATGACAGTTTTTTCGGACATACTTTACCATATACTATAATACTGTATATAACAATATATGACAGCTCTGGGGACATTTAGCGTGTGTTGAGCTGCATGCGCGTCGAACAGTCTGCTTCCAATTAACATCTACAGCGTCAGAGCGTGACAAAAGCTCCGGAGAACTTCCTTGGGGGTCCCGGCATCTTCTCACCGTCTACCAGCTGACTGTGTGGACTACCGACTCTCACGGGACATGGGATGCGTTGGTCATTTGTTGCCCTGTTCGGGCATATATACTATATAATGCATATAACATCCCCAAGAGATTGAGAGGATGACCGGGGTATTCATGAGATGATTGCGTGCGAGAAGGCACTTTCGCTCATATACAACTGTGTTTAATTCTTTAATCCCCGATCTTTCAGGCATAGATGCATACTGACCAGTATCATATGGGTGTAGTTTATTCCGGGAGAGAGTATAAACACCTTGGGTCCAGCGAGCTGACCCAACTGCAATATAGTGCAATGAAATGATATTGTTGCGAGCAGTCGCCTGCAACATCGTTACCGACCAGAGATCCAATCCATCCAGTCAATTTGCCGATATGTCAACAAGCGAAGAACATATTTTATAATTTAATTTTCTACAACGCGATGATATAATTGTCGAGTAACTGGGCCGACATTAAATTAGAGGAAATCACGCAAGATCAATTCTTAAGAAAATATTCGATTTTGAAAATCTGGAAATAATGTTAAAGATTTTTTTAATTGTATTGCATGCAGTCAGGATATCAACTAAAGTTCCTGAAAATTAATGTTCCATTCGTTATTCATCATATATACATATATATATATATATATATTACTGTTACATGTAGTAAGTTAATTCTGAATTTGGCCCAAATTAATACATCAGTACAGAAAGTAAATGACGTAAATGACGTTTCAGAAATGGCGTGAGTACGTATATAGCCAACGATTTGTGCCTCAATTTCTTAATGGAAGAATCCGGCACTATATATACGTAAATGGCATATATGTATACCTTGAATAATATGTAGGTATTTTCGGAATTTTACAAAAAACCAATTTAGTGGATTTTTCACATTGATTCACTTAATAAAAAATAAAACCTGAACGAATTGGAGTTTATTTATCGTATACTAAGAATTTAAACCAGACCAATTTTGAAAGTGCTATTTTTCTATTTATTTTTCATTTATTCATTAAATTTATAATACAATGGTTTTAACTTCGTGTGTACAAAATTAGTTAAAGAATTCGAGTTGCAGAATTAGTTACAATATCTCTGCGTTGTTCATCAATTGCCAAGAATCATCTAGCTAGGTATTTATATTTAAACGACCCGTGAGCCCAAATGAAGCAGCCACCACGTGGTGTTAATTTAGAGAGAGGGAACCCAGGAGAGAGGACCACTTAAGACGCTCCACACGATTACCTCCTCAATAAGGTTAAATCAACGCCTGTAGTTCAAGTGGATTCGCCGCCGTTTTTCCCCACAAAACTACTGAGACAACCCACTGTAGGATAATGGTGTCGTATATAGTTCTGTTTGTAACAAAATGAGAAGTTCCAGCTAAAAACATCCCTTACCGTCCGTTATTGAATAGAGTTGGCTTCGTGGTTGATCCGCAGCTGTCACTCCGATATTTCAGGTGACTTTCCTGAAAGCTGTCGCTGAGATTGCCTCCGTTTTTTTGTTGTTTTGGTTTGTTCCTTCTTTCCTGTGATAAAGTCAGGGGATGGGAGTGATCTCATGAACAATGATGAGAGGGCTGACGAAAACACTTCAAGGACCCAGTTGTGCCGGCATTCACAGTCGCTAGATTTAAATGTGAAGATTAATAGAGGCTACAGTAGACGATTGTGTTATGTTATTATTATTTTTATGAATGGCACTTATTTTTTTGGGATAAAAAATCGGAATTGTTGTGTTTAGACTGCAGAAACGGAAAATAATTATGTGTGGACTTATTTATTATTTCTAGTCTCTACATGTGTACATTTTGTTATGGCCAATTTTTTTTAGGCTACAATAAAAATATAATTGGACCGGTAATTATTTTTGTAACAATTCTGGCTTTTGTAGCCTTGCGTCTTAAAATGTGTTAGATATTAATTTAAAACATTTAAAATAGCGTTCAGTTATATATTTTGACACTAGTGTTGTAATTTACAAAAGGATAAAGATCTTTTGCAGCCAATCAGTCTTCATAAGTCTTCAGTCTTCGTATATTATACGATCAGCTTCTGTCACAAGTGTCTTGATTTATTGTCTGGCATTTATAGTTCAATTATTTTATTCAACAACACTATGTATCATAACATTAAGTATAAACACATATTTAATTATTTTTTAAATTCATGCATTTAGCATTTGCATTGCACTGAATATATGATTGTTTGATGAGCTTTATCAGGATAAAATCGTGCAGTGCTCTATGTCTAACAAACGCGACGCGATACGGCTTTCTGCAAAAAAGTTAAATCCAAACGCGACGCGACGAAACTGAAGTTAAAATTATTTAATTTTGTCTACGACGCAGCGCGACGAAATACATATTATAATGCAAATATGCTGTAAATGATGTAGAAAAAAAATCAACATATGATACGTGACGTCGCACTTGGTGAACAATAGGCCTTTACAAATTTTGTATACTTATATATTTGTTTTTGTTAAAAATTATGATTAAATGTATGACTTTGTTTCTGATAATGACTGCGTTTATGCACACTCCATCACCATAGCCGTCCAACACGAGCGTGGACCCCGCAACTCCACACTACGCCGACAAGTGGCGATGTACTTCAGACCGAACGGTGCTGCCCTTGCCCTTCCTCCGCCCACCACCCACGCCTCCGCCTCCTCGCTCTCCCTCAACAACTGCTCCTCGGTGGCCACTCCCCCCAACCATCCCTCCACAATCATGTCGCTCCCACCACCACAACCCCCGACAAGTCTGCAGATCAGCTCAGGTGGGGCTGGGGGGCCGCTTGGAGGAGGGGGAAGAGGAGGAGGAGGAGGGGAGGTGTCAGCCTCGGAGATCTACTCCAACTTGGTGTATTCCATTCTGACGGCGGCCGGAGGGGCTGCGGGACCGTCCACATCCTCCCCCCGTACCACGGGTTATCGTCTGAGTCCGTCTTGGGTAACTTTGAAACTTTTTGTATAATTCACATATAACTGCTAACGCGTGTTACCTGCAGAATATTTGATTTTAAAAAAAGCAGAAAAATATGGCAATGTCAAATACACACTTTATAAACATACATTATTACTTGCTCATAGAGAGTAAATGTATACTCGGTAATGATAACGTTGTACTTTCGCACTATAGAGATATAATAATATATTGGTAGAATGTTGACATTTGCAAGATAAAGTTGTAAAAACCTTTTTTTAAATGATCTTTTCAGAGAATCTGTTTTTAGTGAGGATGGTTTTGTCTATATAGATGTGAATAACACTTTAAAGGGGCATGTTAGTACAATTGCATGTATAGGTTGTAAAATTTGTAAAATATGTTACAAATTATGTTGAAAATCTGCTAAATTTCAAAGGGAATTCTATACATATTTTTATTTATAAAAAACTGATAATCAATAATCTTAAGAAAAGATAGCTAACATTTTATAATAATTGTGTTGTTTTCTATAAAAATACATGATAAAAATGAAGAGGTCTTTTTAAATATTCTATTTATACCCTTTATTGTTAATTTAAAAATCGATAAATCGATTATTTAATCGATTAATTTGACTATTAAACAATTGAAAGTTGTTATTTTATGCATTCGGATCAACAATTTTTTTAAATATTTTTTTACACGAATAAATTTCAATATGCTTGACTTGAATTTCCATTATACAATATATAAATATATAACAGGGATCTAGTTTAGACCTCTTTCACTTTAAAATTGCAATAGTACAAGTGTTGTACAGTAAGCCCTACAACAAATACCATTCTCCTCCTCAACCGCATAGGTGACCCCACACCCACCGTCCCCTCCGATCGTAATGGACATGACGAACATCGCGGTTAGATCAGCAGACTGCACAAGTACCTCTTCCTCTCCGCGCTACACAAGCACCATCGGCCAGATAGTTTTCCAGGCGCCAACCCCGTCCCCCGTTCTCTACCAGCCAGTAGCAAGGGTGAGTCATGACTCCATGGAAGACGTCATGCAGAAACTCTATGTAGCCTACTAGTAATGATAAAGAGGAAGAAGCATGTGTAAACCTGTGTTTAGCTAATATATAACATTTCTTTTTGGAATCAGTTAGAAAAAGCGCGCCATTTAAATTTAG
Organism: Coelogynopora nodosa; assembly: GCA_034780555.1. Lineage (NCBI taxonomy): Eukaryota > Metazoa > Platyhelminthes > Proseriata > Coelogynoporidae > Coelogynopora > Coelogynopora nodosa. Next base: position 11,409 of record JAUZND010013641.1, on the reverse strand, counting down.
ATGTACATAGCCAGCAAATTTTAGCCATTCGGTGAATTAAGCGTGATGCCCGAATAGGCCCCGGCATTTGAAATGGTTAATCTCGCTGTAATACCCTATTTAAATTTATTTAAAAAACTAAAATTTAGACTGCGTTAATTGGCTGGTTGGTAACATACAAATCAACCAATCAAAGCAAAATGTAGTAAAAAAGTTTTGTGTCGTACTGTTATAGAAATATATCATTTTTTATTATAAGCATTTAATATAATATAATATATAATAATATATATTGTATATATATATAATATATAGATGTATAAATGCATGATTTGTGAGAATTCATAATGAAATGTTCAGTATAAATTAATTTTGATGTAAAATTACGTGTTATTGAAAAAAATTAAATTATGACGTGGAAAACATCAATAGATATCTAAAAACCTCCATATCAAGTCATTAATATGACATATTATATCATAACATATAACATATCTACACATATAAGATATAGTAAGCAGACCGTACAAGTGTAGTGTATGCCATATCCTAGTAGCCTATAGTCTACAATATGTTTATATTAAAGTCGTGATGTCCAGCAAGTTACACAAATGCAGGTGCGTGACACTTTTGCTAGTTTTTGGTACGTAACATATTAAAATGATTACTACGACCCTAATAGATGCAGACAAACGATTGACTTATAGCCACACTTGCTATATAACCGACTTAAGTCGACTCAATTAAATGCAATTATTCCTCAGCTCCTCACTCCATCCAGTCATCGTGTGTATAATATGGTGGTTGTTGGAAATGTCAAACTTTGACTCTTGAGGTGTGATTGACTTACACAGCTGTCACTGGGGACAAAAGATGACTGCCTCTTGCCAAGTGACAATCACACCTCAAGTGTGTACACCGATCTGTTTGGAGGGACAACATCAGCTTCACTTCGACGATGTTTGGAGCCACACAGGAGCCTCTTGTGCCTCTGTGCCTCTGTGTATACTGCTGCGAGATGTCGTCCCCTTTCGTTATCGTGGGCCCACAGGACTCTCTATTATATAGTGTATATGTACCCCGGCGCAGCAGGTCGGAGAAATTAGGCGTGAATAAACTCGAGATGTTGATTCATTGATTCAGTGCAATTTCATATTGATATAGGTACCAACATTTGAGTGCATTTTAAAGCTTTACGGTACCTTATGTTGAAAACCACTCATTTTGTTAAGGAAACAGGCGAGAGACTTTTTAAATGTTTATGTTTTAGTTTTATTTAATACGTGCGTTTAGGCAGCGCCATATTAATGGAACCCCAATTATTATTTAAAAAAACAATTTATGACATTTTAAATAGATAGGTATATAGATATGGATAAATAAGTGTGCATGTATAACACTTTGTCATGCATTTATTATATTAATTTTTCACATCTAAATTGTTTAAAAATATGCGAAAATGTATAATTTATTTTTAATTCAAGTTTTGTAATTGCTTAATTGGAAATATGGTTACTTAGTTTATATAGGGCAACCCAGAGATAAATCTACGCGATCCACCGTCCACTAACAAAGGATTTTATTACAAAATGTTAAAAAAAAATCAATTGAATCAAAGATTTACTTTCTAAAGATTTTAAAATGTTATGTACAAATAATACAAACTGTTGCTTACACCTATATTTGTAGATTCCCTTTATCTCTTCCCCATACATCAAGTACCCGGCACTGGGTAGTGCGGCCACACTGCAGATGCCGGACAACAGCGCAGACATCGGCGGTCACGTGACTGGCCGGAGTCACGTGACACCCCCCGCAGCGGACCTGATCTGTGAGATGGCCGCCCGTATTCTCTTCTACAACATCCGCTGGGTGAAGTCGATCCCGGCCTTTCAGTCGCTGGAGCGGGCCGACCAGGCGCTCCTCATTGCCGAGTCGTGGTGTGAACTGTTCATGCTTGGTCTAGCCCAGATTGCGGTGCCGATGGAGCTGCGGGAACTGTTCCAGATAGCTGGTGAGATTGTGAATAGTGAACTTCATATTTTACTTCCGGAACACTGTATATAAACTGGAAGACAATTACACACTGGGAACACATATATTAAACACCCATAGTTACACTTTTGAAACGCATAAATGTCTTCTCAATATTATAGGTTGCCATAATATGTTGCAAATATTATGTGTTTCCCCAGTTATACTTTTGAAATTCACGATCAATGGTAATGTGTTTCCAAGTCAAAATGTGTTTCTAACCTTTTAAAGTTTGTTCCCAAATATCGTTTGATGCAGTTAGTCAATGTGATTTTCTCAAAAATAGTATGAAAAGTTATGAAAAGGAAAGTTTTCTTGGATGCCAATATTTAGATAGTAAATTATCTATAAAATCAACAATTTTACATAAAATCACATCTGACGCAGAAATATATTGAATGGCTATACTATCACATTATTGACAATAATCTATAGTTTTCAGAGCTAAATACAATTCGCTAAAATAAATTAGTAAATCTACAAAAGTTAATTTAATAAACATAACGTTCGAATATATTAAATAGAATGTATAACCATTTGATATAGGCTACTATATGTAATTTGTATACACGATAATTTCATCAAAATTTGACCAAATAATACTTTAAATACTTTGAATAATGACAAACACAGAGGCCAACTCAGCGAATATGGCCGGACTAATCCATTATCTGTGAACATAGCGTTTATATAGATTTTATTGATATACAATATATAGATAGTTTATTATAAAGTATATTGTATGTACACACGTTCTGACATTATTTGACAAAGAAAACAGTTCTAGTATAATGTGTAGACTATTATACAGTACATATGAAACCTCCATTTTTAAGTACCTAATACTTTTGGATATTTTTCTTCATTATACATTTTAAACTATTATTAATAAATGTAAAAATAGAATAAATAAAATCATCTTTACGCATAATTTATATAAATAATTTGTAACATTCTTTCACCTATACCTTTTGAAAACAGAAAATGTATTTTTGTATAATTATATTTTAACAATAAACATAAACTAATTTCATTGCAAAAATTGATCAAGATATACATTAAAGAAATTTATAATTATTACTATTTTGAGGTCAATAAAATCGCAATTAATTTTTAATATACGTTCCATAATAACCAGAAATTTTCGCTCATTTTTCTCACTACCACAAACTATTTCTAAAGCGTTAATTATTGTAATTATAGAATTAGACAATAGTTAACAAAAGTAAATAATTAATTAATCAAACATAATTAAATATACATATTTATTCATATATAACCACATATTAAATATATAACTATACATATTAAACAAATAGAAATATTCAGATGTAATATTTTAAACGATAAAGAACATTTTATTCTGCAATGATATACTCGCTTCCCTTATTACCCCCATATATTACTATGAAATAGTACAACATTACCCCATATATTACTGTGAAATAGTACAACATTACCCCATATTACTGTGAAATAGTACAACATTACCCCATATTACTGTGAAATAGTACAACATTACCCCATATATTACTGTGATATAGTACAACATTACCCCATATATTACTGTGAAATAGTACAACATTACCCCATATATTACTGTGAAATAGTACAACATTACCCCATAGATTACTGTGAGATCAACATTACCCCATATATTACTGTGAGACAGTACAAAATTCCCCCATATATTACTGTGATATATAGTACAACATTAATATTCCCACCCTTTCTCTTTCTTCGTTTGACGACTAATTGTTTGTCTGACGAAAAGTGACTCTCACAATGATACATCATGATTCATTTCCTAATCTGTTATACCTATCTTTCTCTTTTAATGCTATTTAATAAGTTCAAGTACCAAAATAATTATTGAGCTCATATAGTGAAATCATGGGATCAATACATGATCAAATACTCGTTTAGGAATAAGATATCTGCAGAAATACTTGAAGCCTGAAATCCTGTTTCTATATAAACATAAATTAATCAATGTGTTCGTATCAAAATAACAAGTCAACATTATATTTCCTTGTTGAATCTAATTTTTTTAAACGTTTTGTTGACTTTCAGAGCAAAATAATTCGTCCTCAGAATCGGAATCGGGGGAGGATCTCAACAAGATAAAAAATGAACTTCGCAATTTCGTGGAAGTTATCGATTTGTTTCGAGGGCTGCACATGGATCCTACCGAGCACACTTATCTGAAGGCGATTGTCTTCTTTAGAACAAGTGAGCATTTACAGTTACTAATCTCCATGTATATATATATATATATAGGTCTCCTTTATAGATCGTACGCATTAAAAATAAGTTATATTTGTCAGGATGAAATGGAAATAATTAAAAAACAAATCTTCTACGGCACGTTTCGGCAAATTAAAAAAAATTAAGCTAAAGAAAAAGTCACAACTCTGTTGAATAAATGACAATATTGGTGTACATATGTTTTATATTGTGTTATAGGTACGTTTAATCCTTGGTAGATGCTATATACAGACTCTATTAAGTAAAATATTATGGGTTATAATAAAAAGGGACCATGTATATACTACTAAAAATATTAAACCTGTTTAAGAATCACGACCGACATTTTCTGTACGTGTCTAATATTACCGAAAGGTTACGATTTTTTATTGATTAATTTTTCGGTTCTGGTATAGGTAACCTTTTATATATATAAGATATTTTTTACCTTATATATATATATGCACATCTAATGCGATATAAACCATATATACTATATTTCTATAAAGGATTCAATGAGGAACCCCGAGGCGATGTTGCAAATGGGAATCGATTTTAAAAATGATGTTCAATTCATTAATTAATATAAAAATAATAATTTACGTTCATAAAATCTTCATATTAAAAATATTTCGAATATACCTGGTTGTAATGAATTTTCATAGGCAAGTTTGATTTTACTGAACTATATAAAACATTTATTTTGATCGACAAATAATTGAATAACAGTTAAACTTTAAAAATGTAGGTTCCGAGATATTACTTTAAACGTGAAATAAAAAAGATTCCTGTAAACATTGAATGAACCGTTATTACAAAAGAAATTAAAAAGCGTGTGAGATTTCTTCCAGATATAAATGACGTCAGTAAAAACTCGTTAATGAGCAGCGATGACACCATTAAAATTTAAACACAATCAGACTAAAGAAACGTCTCTAATGTATATAATAGACACTTGATCCTCAACCCGACAAATTACAAAGTGAGGCAGCATTTGATTTGTTGAGATATAGTTAAATATGTATATATTCGTTCAGTGAGTCCGAGAGTTATAAACTTGAGAACCAGTCAGTTGCCACGTTCTCCAGCTTGGTGGGAACTCTTAACTGAAAAGTCGGTTGCGTCAGAGCGGGCGAGGAGCTTAAGGGGCTTGAAGAACTGTCAAGTAGGCATCAACACCTTGCCTGGGCCACACCGACACAGTTGTGCTCTCCAGTATAATGTCTGATATCAAGATGTCGAGGTGATAATGTGGAGTGTTAGGGGGAAGCGAGAGTCGAAACCTTGGGTGATATAGGAGGCTAGGTGGTGGGTGTCGACGAGATTACAATGGAAGCGCAAGCAAGTGTCGCGTGACAAATGATTATTGCCTCCGCCACCAAATGGATTCAAATTTCGGGATAACTTCTCGGAGGTATTGACTGTTGAATCCGGACGGAGTTGGGAAGATTTTTCATTGTTTATATAAACGGGGTTTTTGCGTAAAATTAATTTTGCATTATATTGTCGATTTATCATTTTATCACTATATATGACAAGGTTAAAATAAAATTTAACGTAAGATACCCAATCAAAAATATTTAGAAAATAAAATCTATTACGTTATAATTTAATTCGGAGTCAGTAATTGTGGCGTTACAATTTCTGAATAACACGAATTATTTATTTTAAATATTTTAAACATACAAAAACTATACTAACGTCCGTCGACATTGACAAATGCGAACTAAAACAAAATGTGATTTTTTTGTAATTTTAAATAATAAAGACCACTCAGACTATTTAGACATACGGAACAATCCTTCACCTCATACCTCATCTATGATTGCAGATCAAAAGTCTGAAAACACTTATGACACCAACGTACCATATACTACTTGTCCCTTCACGGACCTACGCGTGCCTAGACATCCCTATATGTTCATATACATATCACTATATATTCCTAAACGTCCCTAATATCCCTATACACGTCCCTACATGTCCCTACACATATGTAAATGTTTTTAAGCGTCCCTACACGTAAGGATAATTGTCAACACTTCCCTCACTGCCGGACCGCTGCACATCCCTACATGTACTCCTACATGTCTGCCTTTCAGCGCTGAACAAGGAGGTGCTTTCGGGGAGAGTCGGTCAATCTTCCCCGGAAACAACGGCGACAGAGCTCTGCGACATCGATACGATTGGCCACTTGCAGGACCAGGCTCAGATGGCACTTAACCGGCACATCCAGAGCGTTCACCCCGACCAGCACCATCGCTTCGGGAAGCTTTTGCTCAACCTGCCATCCCTTCGGGCGGTCAGTGCCAGGACCGTTCACGAGGTCTTCTTCAGACGGATCGTGGGCGAGATATCCATCGTGAAGCTGCTGGTTGATATGGTGCAGTCGCAGGATGTCTGACTGTCTCTCACTTTGTTCTTTGTACCATATATATATAGGCAATTAAGATTAGATATAGCCATACTTTTCCCGTATGTGGAGGCATTGTTGTCTTGTAGTGGTAGATAAAGTGCTCCTGCAATCATTGTGAAGTACATATGTCGTGTGAAACACTATTTCTGATAATTTATGTAGACTATATATTAGAAAGAACTTATTGAATATTATATATTTGCTATAGTGAACGAAAATGCAAATTATTTAATTAAATATGCTAAAGTAAATATTAATTGAAATCTTGAAGACTGTGCAATATACATCTTGAATGACTGTTTTGCCCTTGTTTATATAATTTAATATAAAATTACTTAGCGGTAGTAGTATACTGTATATAAACGTAATTTATTATATTTGATAATTAAATTAACTATATATGTAAGAAATGGGTATAGAAAGTTAAAATTAAAAACAGTTGACCTTTAACCAGCTTATACGTTAATCTAATAACTTTAAATATTTGAAATAATGTTTTATATATGCAAATGAACTGACTGTTTAAAAATATGGACTCCTTCCATATAATAGGGAAGCTCTATTTATCTTAACCATATATATACATATATATTATATATGTTATTTCCATGACACTCCATAGTAAAATACGCATATAATAATTTATTAATTCAACCAGTGACAATATTAGTTAAGCTAATTATACGTTTTTATGTTATTTAAATATATTTCAGTCTTTACGTAAACATTTTCAAACAAGTAAACTATTTATATTTGAAGTTAGTATTGACCGCAGTGTTCAGCTATAATGAATAATGTAAATAAACAAATAAAACAATGAAGATTAGAAAAAGTTCTATAATTTGATTATAAAATAGGTAGCTCCTTTGTATAATGTATAGCGTGTGTTAGACTTTACATAAACCGAAGGTTCAGTGGTTCGCAACCTGGCTATATGTACTCATTGGAAATATACAAATTGTATCACAACAATAGATGACAATAATATATTACAGAAAGAGAAAATACTAATAATTATTGTCTTTTTTATTTTGAATTTTTCTGTACTAGACAAGAAGTAATGACATTGTACATATATATATACAATATGTTGTATTTATATATCCCATAAATAGACTTTTACACAATATATAATCTATATATATGGATCAATGATTGTATCTTATATTGTTTACAGTGTTATTAAGCTTTTGTATAAGCTGAATATAGTTCCAAATTAACTTACATAACATTTCAATTTATCTAATTTATCTTTTGCATTTACAATATTATAATGTCTGGCTGCTTCATTGTCAATGGATATCGAATTTATAAAAAAATGGTTGATCTCAATTCTGGTTGTTATCACGATTATCGATAATATTATCAATCAATGATTATCGTTTGAGAGTTTTCTTACTCCCAATACAAAATGAAAGGGAATACAGTGATCGATAAATGATATATACGGTTCACAATTCACAATAAAGCGAATTATATATATATATATAAGTATTTTCTATACACTTATAAACCGATATGAAAAATGATAATGTAACCAAAATGTGCTACCGAAACCGTTCAGAGAGTAACATTTAATATTTTTTACAAAATAATCAGTTACTGTCACGTATAGATAGATCAATGTATTGATATCTCTTGTATCGGCGAATCCTTACAGATATATATTTCAAAATATTCCAAACGTTATATAAATATGTAAAATACAGCGATACTTTTACAATATACAATACTGAAGTATACACCTGATATACATATTAAGAAATTTTATAACTTTGATATCTTATGTTTTTTGCTTATATTTAATTTATATAATATATAAACTTTCTTTCATGTTATACAGTCTTCTTCTGAACTTTTTGTACTATTAGATATTATCAATAGCATTACATCATAACATATTTACACAGAAAAAATCACATTGAAAACATTTCGTATATATTTTGTACAGTTTTGTATAATCCAATTTCAAACAATATTTCTATACCGCTTTTTAATATAACTCATAAATGCAGCTATATACGTCGGTTACTTTTTGTAAATATTTAGAGAAACATATTTATTGGAATATTTTTATAACTTATATATACACTACAATTGTATATTATTTTACAATATAATTTTGTGTTTTAACTTTTCTTATACTTACAAAAGTTTAATTGGAACACGCATGTAAATGAAGAGCACAGAAGTGATACCTTTTTTGTTTTGACAAAATTAAATTTTCGTACCACATTAAGTTATTATACATATTCGTTTGATATTTGATGTTGGTATATCTTTTATTCGAAAATGAAATAATTCTATCGTAATTGATATATTGGCTATTCCACATGCCAGACATGTTATTTTATATACCACATGTTGAACCTTGCCATATAATAATAAGGAAACATATGCATCTAAACATCTTATATTTTCTACATGTGTTATACTTCTTATCATGTTTAAGTACTGTATATATATGTGAAAAAATTAAGTCAATTTATGAAATCGATTTTTTTCAATTAATAACAGTATTATGTGTTTCTAATCAATAAAGCGTCAATTAAAATTATTTATATTTAGTTTTTATGTGAAATGAATAAAAATGTTTTTCATGTAAAGAATGTTTTTATACTTATTATAAAATTCTCGTTTCAATAAAAAAGTTAAAAGGACAAAAATTGCTCCTCTGCAAAAGTGAAACCAAGCAGGAAGTTCACATACTTTATAGGCAAAACCCAAAAGTAATATTAAGATCATGCCTTTTATCAAATACTTTATAATTTCAGTAAATTAAGCTGATGTCACACAATCAACATTGGAACTACAATTAAAAATTAACTTAAATATTCACATTTAATAAAATAGATTAATCAAACTTTGAACGACAACAATATATAATTTACATATTAAATAAAAACTTTTTTAACATTGGGTGCAGTTTTTAATTTAAAATACGCAGTCAAGTGCATATTAACTTATAATATTCAATAAATAAAGTTACTAGTGATATTAAAACTTTAAATACTGACTTTCTATTTTCAACAAAGAAATTTGGGGACATATAAAAAGTAAAGATTAAGTCTATAGTTTATACTAATTGCTTCGACAATGAAAATATTTGGGAAAATAAATTCCATTTTATGCTCTGGTTAAATCTAAGTTAGTGACTTCAAACAGTGACAAAAGTTCTCTGCCTGTTTGTGAATTAAATAAAAGTATTGCTCAGAAGCAGATTAGAAAAGCAGGACGTTCGTCTATATATATATAGTCTAAAAATGGACCAATTGATATAATCACAATAATACAAAGAAGGGTTTACTTTTTATACTTTACTTAAAGTATCCGAAACAAATTGATCACTGCATAAACAGTTTAATAATGTTGAATTAATTCCTATGTCTGATTTGATATATATCTGGAGAAATGAAACTTCCAATAATTGTGATGATAATATGTTACCAATATGTTTTATTAGATTTTAGTTAACAGATTTTTTTATGAATAAATCTGAATAAATCTTCAATTTTTGGATAAAATATGAATAATTACTCAATGTGAATACTGAATATATATATTGAATGTATATAATACTGAATACTGAATACTCAATACTGAATAAATACTTAAAATAGTCAATATGCAAACCATGCAGCGTCTTAATCACTCGGCCGTTCTCAAATAAATGTAAAAATAAGTAAACAATTCAATGTAAAGAAAAAAAGAGAAAATATAAAAAAGTAACGCATCCAGTTTTCTAGAAAATGTTAAAATTTATGACGAAATAGAAACGATTTTTTTATATTGTTATGTAATCTATTACTTTGCCATATTTTGCAATAAACATCTATCTAATAAGACTATTTTTTGTATGTAGACAAGTAAAATATAATTTCATTAATCATGGTAATTAATCAATACATTAAAAAAAATTTAACAATGAATTGTTTTTATAAACATCTTAAATAAACATTTATTTTAGAAGTAAATAGTTTGGACTGTGAAGTTTGTCTTATTAGATAAAACTTTTTAGTTTAATGTATTATAACCAATAATTAATTTAGTAATCAAGTCCGCTCTGTCCATCATAGTTTGTTCACAGTAATTATCATTCCGCAATCAAAATCAACATCAATTCATTTCTTAACGTATTAATTACTCACTGCTAAATTACAGCGTTGATTGCAAAGTTATAATTCCCATTATCTAGACAGCTACCCACGTCATCATGTTATATAATTTGACGAGGAAACGAATATTCAACCGTAACAGTCTTTATTATATATATATATACAGTACTAGACTATTATGTAGAGCGTGGAAAGAATACAACAAATAATGCAACATACGATACAATCAACTTGAAGAACGTATTCGTCACCAACGGAGCTGCTACAGTATATACCAACGCACACTAATTGGAAGCAAGTATAAGACGCAGGAGAGGTCGCCACGCACGACTGACACATTGATTACCTCCCACTTGACGCCCGTTGAAACCCAGATTAGTTGACTGACAAGCTAGAAAAACAATTCAGTGACCACTGATCACTCTATAGCTGACTCCGCCCTTCCAAGCATAAAGAACCATATATCTTATACCATAGTACCTGAAAGCAGTACCTGAAAACACTGTGGTTTCGGTTCAACTATACAGCCAATGATTTCAATAACGTCGATTGACTTCTTTGGACCGTTTCTATGAAGTGTCTCGTGCAGTGTTCTGGAGTACAGTGCCTCCTCCTCGG